>PQVD01002393.1:1580-29237 GCA_003012265.1 Setaria equina
AAAAAAACAGCCATGCAAGTGACAGATTCCAATTTTTACTACTCATTTTGGGGAACTTTCAATATTCTCGTCATCTGCAACTTTTATTTCAATTAGTTTCTCAATGATGTAGCCATATGGAATGATTCTGAATATAACTGCTTCGGTTGAAATTGATGAATTAAATTTTATTCATATTTGATAGCACAAGGAAGTCCTATTTTTATCATAAGAGTTTTTTAAGTTTTAAAAAAAAATCTTGAGGTTGATTTTTAATTTTTAAACTTTAATTTTTATGATTTCTACTGCAATATTATTTTTGAGGTGTATACAGAACTGTGGAATTACTGATAAATCATGATAGTATTACGGAAAATATGCTTGGTGACGGATGGGCTTCGTACATCAAGGAAAATGATATTGCATCAGCAGAATATTCAAGGTTAAGTTTTAGCTACTGTAATTGAGGACTTGTTGTCAAATTTAAAATTCAATTTTAAAAATTCATCTAAAAAAAAATTACAAAACATTTTGTTTTTTAAACTTGAAAACTTTTGAACAACTTTATTATATAGGATAAATTTAAAATTATATCATTGTTGTAGCTCTTTTTCTTTTTTTTTTTTACTAAATTTCTAATCTATTTCAGTGATATTTCTCCAGTTATTCTTGCAGCCCATTTAAATCAGTTTGAAATTCTTCAAATGTTACTAAGCAAAGATGCAAAAATTGAAATACCACATAAGCATTCATGTATTTGTGAGTCCTGTGATCATGAACGTATTAATGATTCGTTGCATCATTCATTAAAACGTATTAATACCTATAAAGCACTAGCTAGTCCAGCATGGATGAGTTTAACAAGGTAATTTTAATTTATTTAATTATCATTTATACATTTTAGGTTCTAATTTAGGTTTTCTTTTTTTTTTAATTAAATATCATTGTTGCAAAAAGAATTTCAGGTAAACTGGACCATCAAGGGAAAATTATTAAATGAACAATTTTAATTGAAAATTTTTTTTTAGACCAGATCCAATTTTGAGTGCATTCAAATTAAGTTGGGAGCTGCAAAATTTATCGAAAATTGAACATGAATTTATGGATCGCTATTTACAGGTATGTGCTTAGGTATTTAANNCTGATAACATTACATAATATTGGCTAATTTGTTGTTAGTGTTGGCTGACTTAATTAATTAATTAAAACAACTGATAAATTAAAAAGTGTAATTAAGCATCATTCAGAAGCAGTCTGATGTTAATTAATTTGTCAAACTGATAGTTCTGAAAGAGATTTTTGCAACAACTACCGTACAGTCTAATTAGACCAAATGATACAGACATCATCATGCTATCTTACGATTACGTAGATTAACTGCAATTAATTATGGATGATAATGATGAAATTAAACCAAATGATATATTCATCATACTATCATACAGTTTCGTAAATTAATTATAATTAATTTTGTATAATAACTTTTCCTCTATCATGAAAATATTGCTAGAGAATTTATAATTTTCCAAAAATTACTATTTTCTGAGGATAAATTAAATTACAGCTTTCGGAGCAATGTATGCAATTTGCATGTGATTTATTAGAACAATGTCGTAGCACAGAAGAAGTAATTGCAATATTAAATAAAGAACAATCAACAAATGACGAAAATGTTGATGTATGGGAATCAAAATTAAGTTTATGCAGACTTAAACTTGCTGTCAAATATGATCAAAAAAGGGTATTATTATTATTATCATCATCATTAATCATTATTATCATTTTCTGTCAACAAATTGTTTATTTTTTATTATAAATTTTCTTACTAAAAATTAAAAAATTTTCCATCAGTATACACTATTTACTACTATTTTCACTCTTTTATTAAATGGTTAAAATTTTAATTTACACAATACAATGCAAAGTAATCAAGCTAAAAGTGAACAGTTTTCTCTCTTAATTTGAATGAAATTTGAAATTACTGTTTTGGATTTTTTTATTGATTCATTGTAGAAATTAAAAATTGCAGCATTTCGAGTTTTCAAGTTTAAATTTAATTTAATATTTGTATTAACAAGGGAAGAATTGAATATTTCAAAGAAAAAAAAAAGGAACGGAAAAATTTAGTTTGTTTCTCATCCACACTGCCAACAACTGTTGACATCGATTTGGTATGACGGTTTTCCGGGACGTCAACATCGTGGATCTTTCTGGAACAATGTGATTTGTATCGTCCTTATCATTCTCTGGCCTGTCTTATCAATTTGCTACATTTTGGTAATCATCATAATACATTTCTTTCAGATTCACAAACATATTTCATTTTTGAAGTTCATTGATTGTTAGAAGATTCGAGAGAGAGAAAAAGAGAAAACTATAATTACCTTTAATGACCTAAATTACTTGCACTTGAATGAATGAATGATATGATATAAACATAATGCAGATAAAACAAAAACAAAAAGTAACAAAGAATATGCAAAAGTCAAAATAGGAAGGAAAAAATCAAATTCAGATAAGAATTTTTGGAATATATGCAAATTATCTAACAAAAATGTCACTTTAATTAGTGAAAAAGTAGTCGAAATTAGGAGCAATTAAGATAGAGCAAATACAGGAGCTACTGATGAGCAAGTCAAATATCAACTGAATTAGAGCAACAAACGGAGTAGACTAAATGAATGTACTGATGTTGTGCTGATAAAAAGTATGAGGGCCAAATATCACTGAATAACTGATGAAGGAAGAATTTGAATCAATCTAAATATTCAGAATCTTTTCTTGAATGGTCTTCAAGTAATTGATTAAACAGGAGAGTAATTCAGGAAGATTGGGAAGAAAAATTTTCTGGAATAAAATTTCAGTACGATTGTAAAAGTTTTTTTCATCATAATATAGTTAGTATATAAAAAAGTTATCACATTTATTAATTTAAATCATTTTTGAAATTTAACGCGAGATCAGGAATTTTCTTCCGATAGGCATGAGAAAAATCGAAATACATAAATGATCGAAACTAGTAGGATTAAACTTGGAAATATCAGCTTATCAAGTTGTACGCTTGTTTTGAATATGAAATGATTGATGTATATTATTGATGATGTATTTAAAATATTGCGGTGCTATATTTTTTAGGTGCCGAAAAGTCGTATAGGCCGTATAGTGCGTGCGCCATTTATGAAATTTTTGTATTATTCGACATCATTTGGCTGTTTTCTTTTACTGCTTACTGCCGCAACATTTGAGCAATATCGAAATGAAAAAGGTGAAATTAAAGGTAGGAATACAAGAGCTGCTGATCGTGGACCACCACCAACACTTATCGAATCACTCGTTTTTATTTGGGTTTTCGGTTAGTCTCCTTTTCGGTTTTAGTTAAGTTCTAGCACATCTCTTATCAATACTTATCAGTTTCTATTTAATTTGTTAAAATTTATCGAAACTTTCATTATGATATCTTCAAATGGCACAATCGACATTTATTTTTGTTCAATTTTATCATTAAAAATTTGATAATTAAATTATCAATTAAAAGATTGACTTCTAATTTGCTAATAAGCATTGTATAGGGATGTTTTGGTCTGAAGTGAAACAACTTTGGGAAGAAGGTTTCACGAAGTATGTTTATCAGCGATGGAATTGGCTAGACTTTCTCATAATGAGCATATATGTTTCGATGATAAGTTTGAGGTAAAATTTTACTTCTAAGCGAAAAACTGTTATTTTATGTAAGTTTTTCTTTTTATTAAATTGGCTTTATCAGTGATTTTTAAATTATTTCAGATCTTTTTTAGCATTTCAAACAGCTAAATCTACTCTAGCCATAAATTTTTTTTAAAGAAAAAAAGTACCAAGCATAGATTTTCCTAAATTATTAATGCTTCTATGTAATTAATATTTTTTCATTAATTAAGAAAAAAATTTTTTTTTTCCTTGTATTTTCTTGTCGAAAACTGTCAATTGATAAGAATTTCAGAGCGGTAGCATATTACATTTTTGAAATGAACGATGGCCGTGAACGATTTGTTACTCGAACATATTGGCATTCGGAAGAACCGATTCTTGTTGCTGAAGCACTGTTTGCTGTTGGCAATATTTTTAGCTTTTCCAGGATTATTTACCTGTTTCAAATGAATCCATATCTTGGACCACTTCAAGTGATTTTTATATTTATGGGAATTTTCCAATTTCATTAGTTATTTTTAATTTTTATTTTAAATTAATTAAAAAGCATTCATGTTTCATGTATAATTATATCAGCATTTTTTATGACCGCACTGAATAGTTAAATGAATGGTAATTTTGTGTACTGGCAAAAACCTTACTATGGATGTTTAGACTCAAAAAACTTACTCAACTTTTATTTCATTTTCAAACTTTTTTAAACAAAACAAATATTAATCTTCTCAAAGAAGGAGAAAAAAAAGAGGAAATTTTCATATTCTTAGAAGTCTGAAGAAGTAATTAAGTTAATTAATAAAAGTAGGAAAAGAAAATAAAGAAAATTTAATGCAGGTTTATTTAGATTTCCCTTGGTTGTATGCTCGTTGATGTGGCGAAATTTTTCTTCATCTTCATCCTAATGATCAGTAGCTTTTCTTTTGGTCTCGCTCAATTATATTGGTACTACGATCCACAGACACCTGTCTGTCTTACTATGGATGTTTGCAAACAAGAACCGAATGCATTTTCATCGTAAATTCATTGATGAAATTATTTTTATTATCAACCTTATCCAATTCTGATTAGTTTTCTCAGTCTTTTTTCCGCCCAAAAATTCTCTTTCTAGAATAGCAAGTTCTTACTGGACCTTACTATGGTCATTGTTTTCGATTACAAAGATTGAAGATACGAATGTTATCGAACAACATTATATCACACAATTTGTGGGTAGTGCAATGTTTATCACTTATCATATGACATCAATCATTGTACTGCTGAACATGTTGATCGCCATGATGTCGCATTCTTTTCAGCGCATTAATGTTAGCTTTAAATAATTTCTGATTATCAGCTCACTTTTATCCATATGATTTTTTCAGTCGTGGAGTTGATTTAAATCACAAAAAGTTCAATTTTTTTAAAATGATTCTTACCTTACAGAATAAGCAGTTATATAATATGAAATATTAGTAGCATCTAACTAATGCAACATTTCAATACATCTCAGTCCATCACATTCCTTCAAATCGTGCTTAAGACAGTCTATTTTACTGATTCCATAGGAAACTAAACAGTACATTGAGCATAGTTTTATAAAAAAAAAAAAAGTCTGGAAGAATATTTCCTGTTTTAAAACAACAAGTTTTCGGTATAGTCTCTTATTGATAATTATGATATTTAATTAATTGATGCTTATAATCTTAATTAATTCATGTAGGACTAGTAGTATATCACTTTTTTTTTTTTTGTATATTCAATCTGAAATGAAATGAATTATTTGTTCGCTAACTTCAGGATGCAGCTGATTTAGAATGGAAATTTCATCGGACCAAACTATGGATGGCATATTTCGGCGAAGGCTCCTCATTATCACCACCATTTAATATAATTATTACACCAAAAGCTATATATTATTTCCTACGTTCATTGGTTAATGTCTTCAAATGCATTTCTGGAAAGTATGTTGGAAGAGAGAAAAGTAGTACACGAGCAACAATCAGAGTTTGTCTAATTATCTTAATCATTTCCACTAAAAGTAATATTATGCTGAAAAAATAAAGATTTGTTTTCTTCTGAAGTTCTATATAATTTTCTTAACAATTACTCTTTAAATGATAAGTAGCAAATTAAAGTAAATTTATAATTTTTCTACCTTAATGATTTCTTTTTAACTTTAAATGAGGTTGTAAAATTTAACATAACTTAACATTACATTATGCCATCATAAGTTCCAATACTCAAAACAGTAAATTCATTAATCAGTTTCGAATAAACATTATATTATTAAAGAGGCCAGGATACAGCAGGAAACGGAAGAAGTATGGCGTTGATGAAACGAATAATGAACAGTGGCCACTTACTTATGCCGATGTTATTAAAAGGTGTTTCATTTCATTTTCCAGTATTTTAAAATAATTTTTACCGTTTTAAACCCTATATCATTAATTACATATTAGCCTTTATCAATCTTTTGAAGTTAGTTACTTTAAATTAAATTAAAAAAAAACTTTACTTTTTTTGGAAATTATTTGTTCATTTCATTTATTTAGTTGATTAATCAATCATTTAACTGATTAATTAATTGACCAATTAATTAATTTCTTTCTGGAAACCATTCTCATCCTTCTGCAAAAGTTGCAATCTTTAATGTTTATTCATGATTTTTCCAATTTTAATTCAGTATATTTTGTAGAGAATATATACATTAAAATTTTTTCACTTTTGATATTTTTTGAAATTATAATGGAAAATAAAATTAACTGTTTTACTTGTTAAGTAAAATAAACTTAAAATTACTTTTTTTGATAAAGTAATACTTCTATTAATTTATGTAGGTTAGTATCACGATTCATTTTGCAAGCACGAAAAGAAATTAAAACAGATGCTGTGACGGGAGATGATTTACTGGAAATCAAACAGGATATCCGGAGTCTCCGGTTTGCTATCACTTTTTTTTCCTTGAAATTTAATTTCATTCTTTGGAATAAATTACAGTATGAGATGATAAAGTGCTTATGATTTATTTAAGCTTTAGAATGAGTAATACATGGACACTTTGGAATTGACAGAAAAATTTTCATGCCAATTTCGCCTAACACTTATTACAGATATGAATTACGTGATGACCGTCGCAAGGAAATCGTTCGTTCTTCGTCACATATTGACGCAGTAAAACGTGATATTATGCGAACAATGTCCGCTACTTGCTTCTGCCCATCACGGCGAACACGTAGACGAAATATGGCACGTGCTAAGACATTGGTCAATCGTGTGATCTCCACAGATAAAATGAAGTAAGTCTTGAATTTCTTTTCAACTGTTCAAGAGACGAGTTAGGTGTTTATCATTTATCAGTGAGGCAGAGATGAACTAACATGAGATCTTCAGTGCTAAAGAAATTACGATTCTGCATCAGTAAGAGTGAACTGCCTTACTTCATTTTACACATACGATGAAATCTTCATTAAATTTAATGAGGAGATATTTTAAATTTAAATGAGTCTCTTCATTTATTTCTTCGCTGTCCATTATCTTTTGCAAAAAATCATTGATAATCCTGTATTCTTATTTACCTGTCTCGATTCCATAACTTTAATATTGCTACGGCACACTTCCAGACCAAAATTTGTGCAAGTTTTTTTAGTTATTGATTGGGTTTCACGCAAAATTCCTCCTCAATATTAGAATCCTATATTTGTTTCCTCTCATCTATTTCCTTCTTCTTCCCTTCCAGCCTGCTATTTTCATTGGTTATATCCTCGATTGAAAAAGTATAATTTGCGTAGTAATGTGTATCATCCATAACTTTACCTGGAAAATTTTTGTTTCACTTGAACGTTTCAGTAGACGTGTTCTGAGAAATGAAGAGCAACGAAATGGATCACCTTCTTCTGTAATACAGGTAAATTCATTCAACCAGACATGCTATGCAGAAATAAAAATTTAAGATTTGTCAAAAAATTCAACAAATATCGTTCATTGTCCTTCTGAACGAGTTCAAAATGCTGAAACTTTTAGATTTCTAGGATTCAATGAATATGCAACACTGCCATAAGATTAAATAAAAAGTTCACAGAAATTCATCTCTCTGGTCAGAATTTTAGGTAATTTTCTTGATTCCAATGAGATCCTTGGTTAAATCTAGTTTACATTTTGACCAAATATTTCCATATATTGAATGCTTAGAATGGTAGAAGATTCTTTAAAATCTGTCAGTTCCCATCAATATAATTCACCAGAAAATATGCAAAATTTGTTCCTTTAAGGCAAAATTTCAGAATTCTGGTGAATTAAATGTTTGATCGATCTCCTTACTGAACAACTGAAAGAACGAGAACCGACTTGATGAATCTTTCTGGAGGGCTACTTGTCGACAGTGAATCCAGAACCATCATTATTGTAACCTTCACTGAACCGACCCAAATCAAAAATAATCAGGATAGCTTGTTAAAACAATTTTCAATCTAACAGATGCACATTCCTTAACTCACCAAATTTGTAATCAAATATGTCCAAATTTCACTCGTCCTCAGCTGATAACCTTTTAACGTCTAAACAGGATTCTTACGATGTATTTTGAAATTACAAAGATTCTATACACGAACAAGGAAAACTGCCATTTTAAGGAAGCAAATAAGTATATCTTTTAGTACCAACCAACTTCACTATGTAATCAAGCGACTAAAGATCCGGATCTTTTTGGTTATTTTTTCACGGTATACTATTTCCGTGTAAAAGAAACACGAATACTTAATCAGCCATCCTGACAGGCAAATTCCGAAAATCCGAAAAATTTATCACTTTTGATATTAAAGCTAGATAATTAGAGAAAAAAGTTAATAAGTGGCCACATGTGAACTACGCGTTTGTTAGAACTATTAACTTGTCATAAAAAAATTGATGTCCAACACGCTTTCCATCACATCACCTCGAATCGCTTCTACTGATAGCTCAACCTGTCCTTTCAAGAGATCGGAAACCGAATCTATGCTCCATCAATCATATCAGGTTTAAAAACTTGCAGGTGCTAAACACGAAAGACTTATGGAAACCAATTATTTCACATCAGCAACAAGAGTTGGGTTTATGAAGTGAACTGGAAAAATTGCAACCTCACTGAAACATAGGAGAGATGAATGGGTCGGAACAAATTATCGATTTCAAAACAATGTGACAAACAAAACCAGAGGAAATAAAAGAAAAGCAGAGAGAATAAAGAGATAATATTAACTCAGAGTGGACAGAAACTAATTTTTTCACACAGCTAAGCAATGCAACAGATATAAGGTGGAATACGTCGTACTAGCAACAACAGAAAGGCATTTAAGTGGTAAAAAAAAACTCGTATTTTACATCTATGTCCAAAACATTTTCAAAATAAAATTAGTACATATGTACACGATTGGAAGATTTAACAACTTTCCTTCATCTCAACATCTGATGAATGCTGCATTTCACGGGAATTTAGAACTCTGAAGCATTCGAGGATGATATTCTGGAACGTTTCTTCGATGCATAACGATTCTCCAAAGGGATTTTCAGCTGGTGCTTCTTCAATCACACGCCTTCGAGCTTTCCATACGCGAAGTTGCTCACGACAACTTCTTGCTCCTGCGAAGTCATCGATTGCTTCATATGCTAACGTCATACCATCATAGATGATGCCCAGTCCGGAATATTCTTCACCAAATATGTTTAGCTCTAAAAAAAGCCCTTACAAATATACAAGATGCCCTCATGGCATAAAAAACAAACATTTCTATTGCCCTTCTAACAAAAAAGATTTTCTACCAAGCTTCGTATAAAATTAATTATGTATATCGAGTTAATAGAACAATTGTCAGTAAAATTACAGAAAAGTAGCATTATTGATAGCTATGCGTGAGCAGAAGTTTTAAAAATTGTTTCTAGCATGCATAATAGATGATTCTATAAGTAAAAAAAAATAAAAAGAAAAAAGAAACAGTAAATAAGAAACTCACCGATTTCGAGACATTTCTTAAAAAGAACCAAAGCTTCTCTGGGTCGATCTGTGTCTTTCAAATAAAGATAAGCCAACGAAGCCATAGTAAGAGCTGTTTCGTGGTCATTAATACCATAAACAATTTTCTTCGTTGCCAAGGCTTTTTCAAACATTTCTTCAGAAACCTACCATAGATAAATTCAAAAGACCTTAACAGAAAAGGGACGACAATGATGCATAAAATTAAATATGTTCAATCACTGCTTATTTTCTATTTCGCTATTACTATTTTTTATTTTCGTCAGGAAATGACAATGAAAACAAACAGCCTTTTTCCAGAACACTAGTTTACTACATTCCCAACGATTTTAATGCAGTAAAGCCTCTCTAACTTGCTTGGGATTTTTAACAAAAACTTCGGCGCATTTCGACATAGAGAGTAATAGCATTACTAAAGAACAAACAGCTTAGATTTTCAATAAGCTTATATTTCACAAAAAAAAAAATCTAACTTCAGGCCTTTGCGACCATCGCAATATGTAGCCAAGGTAATCGTATGTTCTCGCACAGTTCGCATTCTCAGCATTGAAGCTCAGATACTTATTCAACGCTCGTAGATGTGTTTCCATTGCATCACTCAATGATCCTTGCTGAGCGACTTCATTTCGCAACGAACTCTTTATCGAAACTAGAGCTAAAATCACATTTTCTAAGACGACTTTGACAATTCTGACAAAATTATGAGAGAAATAAATCACAATATTACTTTGTAATTCAAATCTTTAAATTAATATAAAAACCTTGCAGCTCTTCAGCATTTAACAGTTGGTAGTGCTCTTTACCCAGTTTTGCTCGGCAAATTTCCAGTGCTTTGTTGGCGTATTTCTCGCAACGGAAACGCAACTGTACATATTTTTCTCTGGAAAATTGTAGATTTTAGGAATTTCAAGAATCACTTTCGATTAACATGTGTTCAATCTTTCAATCCTACGAATTTCAATGAAACTGGAACGATGTAAAGGAAAACGATATTTGCTTTACGCATTCCCTTTACGGCAAGAAAAGCTCGTATGACTTAAAAATAACGGGAACTAGGAAGTGAAAGTGAAGCACTTTTTTCCTCTCCAATTAAGAAATAGAAGGGACTTGTGATGAACAGCAAAAGTAAAGTAAAACTAAGTTAATATGTTAAGTAAAACAATATGTTCGCCTAAGAAGATAGCTTTTACTGTTTAAGTAAGAAATAATCAACGTGTTGCTGATTTTCATGCTACCATTATTGGAGTTTTATTTTATGCAGGCAGTGAAAGAGTGACGAGCCCGATTTAAGGGAGAAAAATAATAACATTACATGACAAAATCTGTTAGCTCGGCTGCAAAAAAAAAAAAAAAAAAAAAAATTTCAACTTTAGATAACGAACAACAATTTACGACGAATGTAGATAAGCTACTGCTTTCAAAGTGGAATTTTTTTTCTTCTGCCCAGCTAATTAAAATATGATAATAAGAAATATTACTCTGATCTCTCTTTCTAAGTGACTTAGCTAACATTTCCTTTCAAAATAAATCAGTAGATAAAAAACCATAGGAAAAGAAGGCATACTTATTGGTACGATAACCAGAATAATTATCGTACAGAAGACGATACGCAGCACGAGCATATTCATACATTGCTTGGCCATCACGCAAAGAATCTGTCCCGAAATATTTGTGAACCATTTTTGCCATTACCTACATTGAGATATTTTAAATTTTTCCTTACTTGCAAAGAAAATTACCAAAAATCTTGACAAGATTCCAAACTGAATAAATTATGATGTTAAAACCGGGGAAAATGATGAAAGAATTCCAGTAACTTAAGTTGAAGTTCATAAGCTTTTCTGAAAGCAGCACTGGAAGAATTATTTTGCAATATGACTTACAGTGTAAACCTGCACAGCCATTTCGACATGATCTGAATTAAGTAAACAATCACCGTAGTCACAAAGCACAGAGCATAATAATCTTTCAAGCTCTTGATGACTTAAAACAATTGCCAAAGCAAAACGAATAATTTTTAAGGCTAAGTTGAAATGCCTTTTGAAAACCAGAATCTTTGCAGTAATACAGAAAAGTTCCACTTGCGCCTGCAAAAAAATTTGAATTCACAATAACTCTAAAGTTCCAAACACTCAAGTATATTTTGAAGAGTACCTTACTTCTAGATAACATAAACTTCATGAAATCGTAAATTAACTCTTCATCTGTTCCACAGATACACATGATATGATCGGAGAGCACTCCCAAAGCTTTTTAGTCCTGTTTCAGAGCTTTTTAATCTCATTTATATGTAATATTGAATATTATTTTATAAAGTAGCAAAAAAACGGAACTTCTGCAGTCTCAATATTTTTCATCTGACATTATCCATTTGATAAAATAACTCACCACAACATCTGCTTCCCTGTCAAGAGCAGCTTTTAATGCTTTCATACAGAATTTCATAGATTTGTTGTAGTCACCCAGTACATACCTGAAAAATTGCAAACAATGAAATGCTCATTTTTAAAAGCAATTAAGTTAACAACACAACACGACACGAAAATTTAGGAGCTAAGAAAGCAATATAAATACGAAATCCGAAATTGATGACATTACAAGCCTAACCAGAATTTAAAAAAAAAAAAAACAACTGACCATAGTGAAGCACACTGCGTTTGAATTTGCACGAAATTCAAGACCCCAACATCACCACTGCTTTCCATCTTATCAATTAATGTGTCCGTAAATGAACTAATGTGTACAGCCTCGACGAATGAACAGTTGTTCATGTAGTATTTAAGTAGCCTTAAAAAAGATCAGAAAAAGGAATCACTTCAATTGTGAATGCATTAAAGTAACATTAGATACCGTCTTATGATAACAAACAATGATGCACAAAACATACCAGTAATTTAGTTCAAACAGTTTTCGTTGACGTAATTGATTCTCAGTTGGCAAAGAGTTTAAAATTTTCTGGCAATATCTGAAGATCTCACCAGGAAGATTAAGTGACCCGTGATCCAAAAGGAAAGTCCCTGAAAATTATTACTACTTTACTGAAGTAATTGTCTCCCATGGAAAGCTTTGAGACCACATTTCTCAATATTTTCAACAGTCACTTCAAAAATGACTAGTTTAATCATAATGATTTGCCAATAATGCTAATGCCATTTCTTTTCCCAAAAAAATTAAGCAGACCAAACCAATAGCAATTACCTAAGTTTAGTGTACATTCATACAAAACCACATCTCTAGCCTTTGTACGATCTAAGAACCTTCGTTTCAAATCCTCGAACAAAATCCGTTCAATCAGATAGCCTTTATTCATCAGTCCATTGAACAACTCATGCACTGTCATTCTGCAAAACAAACCACTTATTCCATGAATCGGTCATACAGTTGAAGCTTAAATATTAAACGATTCTCAATTGTTATGGCCATTTGATAATGATGATATCAGTGTGGTGTTACATGTACAAGGCAATAAAATACGGGATATTTAGTAAGGCAAAAAGAATGAAAATTTTGGTAATGACAAACCTTCTCATTTTCCAAGTTAGAATTCTCTGAAACTGATCCATTCTACTCCATTCTTTGTGCAGTATGAAAAGTTTGTTTTTCTTATATAAACCTACGTAGATTTCGAATAATAACGGCAGCGGTAACACATATGTTTCAGTTGGAATTTCGTTCATTAAACCAGTAAGGTAATCTATGACAGTGCCTTCCAGTGATTCTATAATTTTTAAATATTTTGTAAAAAAAATCAACCATTCCCTTATTTGATATAAAACTCTAAATAGATAAAGTAGTGAAATTATTCTTTGTCAAATAGTTTCTGAAAGTGACTCATCTCACATGGGAAAAGCTTTAAATGGATGAATAATCCGCTTACAACAAATCCATATGCCACATTCATCCCAGAATTTTTCCTAAACACAATACAACAAAGTTTAAAAGGAGCTTGGGAAATGATCTAACCAGAACCATATCAAATTACTTTTAAAAAAACTTTTTTTTTTTTTTGAATCCAGCACGTGCACTTACTTTCCAGAGTCTTCATAGATTTTCTTTTCCAACTTTATCAAGTTGGAAAGTCTTCAGCTCTACCTAATGAAGGTCGGTTAAAAATGAATTCCAAAATTTAGTGTAAAAGTCTGAAATGATAGAATCCTTGTGTGACAATTTCTTGCATATATTTTAAAATGTTTCGAAATAGTTGAGGAAACAAACTCGGATTCTTTATTTTTCCGCTTTCTCGATTGAAATTCCTCACTCCCCAAACTTCGAGTAGCTCGTCCCATTGACCGAAAAGCGGATCAAACAAGCCTCGCTGAATTACCATTTGTCGCATTTCGTCACGTTGTCTTATCAGGTGCTCAATCATATTACGCAGTTCATCGATGAGTCCCACGGCAATACGCTCCACTCCACCCATTGCTGGTCCATCTTCTGCCCGATTCGCTTCTCTATGAATACTGAATTCCTCGAAAATAGTCACCCAACGATACTTTGGTTCCCAACAAAAAATCTTCCATCAGATCGTAAATCCGCGGAAAAACCTAACCGTAGATGTGGATGAATCCGCGGATTGTCAATGGATCTAGACAGGATTTGCTGAAATTACTCACTGAAAATGAGGGAGGTAATTCAGAAGAAACTTCAAAACAACTAAGAAGATAAACTGAGGAAAGTAACTCCCAGCCATACCAGGACATTACACTCGATAAATTATACGCTACATCAAAGGGAGAAAACACTCGGGAGGTGGATTTAATGAAATTTATATTTTGATAAAAAAACCAACTCTCCCAGCACAGCAAGCTGTTCAGCTAACACGGCATTTGCATTGTGTACCAATAAATGAAAATCCCTATCTAGAGGTCCCAATTCGACTCGAACTGCATTAGGTGGAATCATTGGGAAGTTCAAAAAAGGTAAATTGTGCAATATTCGAGCAGCTCGTTGTGCCAAACCTGCCGCTCTTTGCCTGTTTTCATCTTGCATATCCATCTGTTCCTCACCATTTGCCATTGCCCAAAACTTATGTAGTGAACTACGAAACTACCCGTGGAAATCACTGCAAGCAAGAGAGTGTATCAAGCTAGCACTTTAAGTAAGCACCATGGCATATCCTGATTCTGTGATATTTGAGAGCAGAGTAAAAATATTAAGGCAGCTCGAGTTTACAGTTTTTTGTTTTTTTAATTTTTCAGAAATTTGGTGGTTTAGCTAAATATGAAAGAGCTTAGATATAATAAGAATTAAACGCCAGAGGAAAAAAATGAAACAAATGAAATTATATTCGCATATTTCAGACGCGTTTCAACGTAAAGCGGATGTGGTAGTTTACAGATACAGATATCGTATAAACAACTTAGCAATTACTTTACAGAATCAGAAGCTAGAAAATGCAGCTATAAAGTATAACAAAAACAAGTAATCAACTGAGAAACCCAAAGAAAACTTCGTCTCATAATGGTAATTAGTTGCGCTTGATAACTATCACGGTTATCTTAAATCACGTCTGTTGTCCCTGATTATCAGCAGTTATGTTGCAACTATCCCTATTATCATCTATCACTAATTATGGTTCATTAATCTTTTATCAGTAATTAGGAGGTATGGTAATGATAGTAGCTTATTAGAAGTAACAATTTCGTCATGTTAATTTGAAGAGAAATTAAACCTTCAAAATACTATACAAATGATCGAAATGATCAGAACAAATGAGTGCGTTAAGATTGCAAATTAAGAAAATATTTTTCAAAAAAAACAAAACTTAATAAGCAAATAACAACATAAGTACCACAGCTAACCTACCCGTTGCGGGCAACTCACCAATCCGTCCCTCTACAGTAACTGCTTACTTCAGGTAAGTTCCCCTTGCCACACTTCTGCAACTGCTGCGAATAACCCATCTGTGCAACTCCGTTTCCCACATGGCTTTATTATTATGATATAGTGCTAGAATCAACTTCAAGAGCAGGGATTCAATTTTTGGTAGATGATTGCTCCCAGTATTATCACAAAGTTGAGAAGGTGATTACTTAGTTTGAGAAATGAATAACTGATAACAATGCATCTTATCAAAGAGTTCAGTGATAGTGACGTAAATGTTTACTAACAACTGCTGCTATGATTGAACGAATTAGGTGGGAGCAAAGTCATTCATTCGTATTGATAACAGTTGGGGAAATCACCAATTGTTGGAAATTTCAGAATATCTGAGAAGCTGAGATGTATAGAATGTTCTAGATACAATTATCCATGTTCTGAAACAATCTAACAAACTTTGAGCAGAGAATCGACTAGTTATAAAAAGAATAATAAATTACCATCATCTAAGCTTGCATGGATGAAACAGTAATGAAAAACATTAAATTTTCCGAGTTAGTTTGATTGTTGTTAAATCTTTCTTTTTAAAAAATTTTTCAGCAAATTTCATCATTTTTGTTTCTCTTTTCACTCCTAAAATCTTAATGAATTTTTTTACTTTTGCTTCTTTTTTTTTTTTTCACTGNNTTACGCTTAATTTTATTTATTAGGTTTTTAATTGACCTAATTTGGGCACTTTCATGAATTTAAATCAAATACATTCCATTGCAAAGATAGGATGTATGGGAAAAAGAAAAGGGAAGTATTTGAAGACAGAAGCAACAATGGAAAATTTAGGAATGAATTTTAGAATATGTATTGTATTCTTGTTTTATTTGCTTATTACAGTTGGGAATAAAAAAATGAAATGGGAAATTGATCAACTCAGGAATAAATCGAAACCGATCAGAGAATTTTTGCTCTGAAGATTTAAAATATCCAAACTGATTTCGTATTTTAGATTGTGAAAATTGTACTCGACAATGATCGCAATGTGTTTTCCTTTTTTTTTTTTGAATTGATTCTTACTTGTGATAATTAATCATAATTCGACTAAGTGAGTTTTAAATGAGTTAATGCCGAATTGAAATTAATTAAATTAAATTTGATAATCAACAGTTAAATTCGAAACTATGCAAATATATATGAGGTAATGGAGCAAATATAATTAGCGGTTTAACTGTTAAAAATGAACTTACTGAAAAATTGAAAAATTTGCACAACGCAAATCACAGATGCTACCGAAAAAACTTATCAACATGATGAAATTTTCATATTTAGAAGAAGGTTAATTAATCTTTCGGATCCAAATTAGTTAAAATACCATCTGAGAAACCTCAGAAAGAACGAAATTAAATTTATTTTTTTTTTATAAGACGGTTCCTTGTTTATGGCCTGAAAAGAAGAGATATCAACTAATGAACAATTTTGAACTTTAAAAGCTTCAAGAGCATCACTGAATTGAATTTATTTCTTATTCTCCATGAAAGTTTTTGTCTGATTAAGTTACCGTTCATTTAACTCTATTAATTTTACCCCAATTGATTAGTGATTAGAAAATTCTTTATTTTAATTTCAGTACTTTTACAAGCTCACAGAGGCATTTAGTGTAGAACAAAGGAACTGAATGCTAGTTTATCCATAGAAATATACAAAATTTGAGTGTTAACTATTGAAAGCAATGGAAGAATTATGATTAGTCGGTATCATTTGCATTGCAATACCAAATTTTGTGCACTAAAATGACTTAGAAAGACTGACTCATTCGAAAAATCTTACCTTTCATTATAACTAAAAACTCGTTATTTCTACCGTCCCCTCATTCTGTAATGAGAAGTTTGATGTTCAAAACTTGAACTTGTTTTTTGTAAAAATTCTTTATTTAAAATGATTCAGTGAAGTTACAATACATACCTACAAGAGGCGAGATTTAAATTTCAAATTTTTACAATTGTTAAAGCAAACAGATGTATCATCAAAATACAGCAAACATAAGAAATAAGTTTCATTTAAAAAAAATAATTTTCATATGTTCTTTCTGCCTATCCTTGATGATGCACATCTCGTATACCTGTTATATGTTATCAGCAAATATAGAACAAATTAAAGTCCAAAACTGCAACAGATAATCAAAGATATTCTGTTCTGTTGCTTAACGGCATCATGAAATCTAACACTCAGTTTAACAGGAAAAAAAAAAAAAATTTCTTTTTTATTAGAAACGATAAAATAAACAAATCATAAACCCTTGGAAGAAAGAAGTTATAATTGTTAGGATAATTACAAATCATGCCTATGAATATAAATACTAGAATCATCTGATGCGATATCTAGTTGAAAAATCCAGCGATCATTAAATATTTATATGCCTTCTAATTTAATAGAAAGTTTAGATCCAGAATTTCTAAAAATTTCTTAGTCAATCCTTTCCAAGATTGCCTACTTCGTGCTTTTCCTTCATCTACAAACATTTCTACCATATTTATATTTAAAATTATACCCTAATTTTATTTCAAAACATGCTTTAGCGGCGTAAAGTATGACATTTTTAATTATCTGTGCAAAGAAATAAACAATACTCTAAGGATTATCATCGAAGTTAATATATTGAGATAATTACAATTCACGGTAGGAAATATTTGGAATGTATAGGGTAGATATATTTATGAACTGATTCCCAGGTGTTTCAGGAATTTCGGTCTTATAATTTCGCCCAACTCTCGGCTAATTTCCAAATTTGTATCCATTAGAGGAAGTGATCTTCTAATTAGCAACCTGAGTCCACAACAACTATATGAATGTATCAACGTCTCTACTCGCAATCTTGCAACCCGGACACTAAGTATAGGGAAGCACTGTTAAAAAAAAAAAAAAAAAAAAAGAAAAAAGAAAGGAGTAAAGAGGAGAAAAAGAAAAAAAAAAGAAAAAAAAAAAAGAAAGAAAAAAAAAAAAAAAAAAAAAAAAAAAAACGAGAAATGAACGCATGTGAGAGTACTAAAAGACGAATAATTGAGAGTTGGATATTTGAGGGGAAAGAAATTGGAACAAGAACAAGAGAAATCTATCGTTAACTGTTGTCTTGTGTAAATTTGTAAAATTTGATGGAATTTAAAAATCGATGTGTCCGACAATTCCTCTAAGACCAGGATATCTTTCGTTGGTAATAAATTGAGGCAGTCTCCATTATTTTCTAAAGATCTCAAAAATAACAGTTTGAAACAGGAATATCAAGCAGACTGAAAGAAAGGATGTAGATATTTAACTTGTTCATAAATTTTAAACTTCATGGTCCACAGTTCTAAGAAGTGAAGCAAGGAAACAATGAATTCTGAGATCAGCAAATTGTGACATTAGTACAATAGCGAGTTTCTTCTGATGATGATGAAATTATTACTTTCAAGAAAACACAGAGTAGTAGAGGACTCTAGTTGGTATACTAATTACATAAAACTCATATGTACTAATGGAAATATATTGTTCGAATATTTCATCCAGTGATAAATGAGTAAATGACGTATCTGGACGAGTTCTAGATTTGTGAAATTTATCAGCAAGAGGAAAATGATTATATAATTAAATTGCACTTCAGGTATTACAAACATCCTAATTAATATAACTCTGCAATGGAAGTCGGCGATTACGCAAGTTGCCCAAAAAATGTTTCGTAATATGAAAATTTATCAATTCAAAATACTTTTGTGCTTGGAGACTGCAAATTCTAGCATAAAACAACATATATTTTGTCCAAGCTGTTTAGAGATACAGTTCAAAAATATACAGGCCAACAAATAGGAAAAAAAAAATCACCAATAAGTAATGAAATTCTAAATGCCAAAAACCGAAAGAATAATCAAATTATTCTTTTTGCTGTACCAAATAAAGAAAAAACAATTGCTCCAATGAAACACTGTAAAGATGTAAAAATAAATACATAAGCCCAAGTGCTGCCCGTTTCGTGCAATATGTATCCAGCTAAGTATACTCCAATAAAACCAGTTATAGCGGAAAATGCGTTGAAAACACCTGAAATGGAAAAAATTTGGGATAGAAATTTTATACAGACCTAGAAAATATCATTTCCTGATGTACACGTGCTAATTAATTAATCATACGAACGAATAAAGAAATGAGATGGTAGAATGTAAAGTATTAAAAAAATAAAATTTTTAAAATAATACGACAATAAAAGCCTAAAACAACTAAGAAATATGATCTCACACTATAGCCCTAAAAGCTGGAAAATGAATGACTATCTTCCCACATTTTTGTATTCAGTTGTAATCCAAAAATAAAAATAAATACTTTGTTCGAAGAATTCCGATTTTCGAGGAGCATTTAAGATCAAACCTTACCTTCCTCTCTCTTCCTCTCCCAGAACTTTATGAGATTTTAGCAACTTAACAATATAAAATTTACCAAAAACTGAGCCAGTATGATTAGGAGCAAGATCACATGGATTCACTGAAACTCCACCATGATGGAAACCACGGGCTGCCATAGCTAATGTAAAAGTGAGTAAAGCCGCACTGAAATTCATGGAATTCGATGAAATCAATAAGCATATCGCCATTCCAAGCAACGAAATGCACTGAAATATTGGTAATTGAGTTTTAAATTACTAGTATTACAAAGAGTAATTCGGAATCACAAGTTATAATAATACAGATTTTGGTTAGGTAAAAACTGAACCTCCATCAATTTCCTGGTCAAAGTAAGCGAATGTACATTGAGGAATAATGTTGTTGCGATAAACGGAGCAAAAAAAGCGGTTATCACAATTGCAAGTGAAGGTACTACGTTGTACACAACTCCTTTTGCATCAGGATATGTATCCGAGAAATAATATGGAAGCCAACTGAACAAAGTATAATAAGCGTTCGCACCACAGTATTGAGCAACTGCTGCTGCCCTTAAAATTATGTGCTTGAGGATGACAAGAATTCCTTATTCATATTTTTCTTTAAAACTGTTTCATATTATTTGCTAAATAAAGAAAAACGCTTACAATATTCTACAACATTGTACGAGGTAACAACTTCATGTTTAAAAATATTCCAATTTCAATTTCTACCTTTACTTTCTCTAGCTTCCACTCTTTTTTCTGACGTTTCAATTTTGGTTTCCACTTTTTCGTGAAGAAACCACGAGAAATTTTTGTTCCATTGGGATGGAAAATTTACAGTCAAAAAAAATAACGTACCAAAACGATCGATGTTTTAGCAGCACCTGCCAAGGAACCACATTTTCAGAATTATTATTAGAGGTCTTCCTTAGACTATTAAATAAGGGCACTTTCAACTCGTCACTTTTGAAACCACCAATGTTATCAGCTCTGCTATGTGAAGACGACATGAAGCGAAGCAATGTCCACCAAATGAAAGACATCAATCCTGAATCTTTAAAAGTAAGCATAACTTTTTCCACAGCTTCACTGACTCAACTAAACAGGAATGATATTATAGATAATGGAACATAATTATCAAGAAATATACATACCTACGCAATGAAATAACGCACGCCAACCGAAAGTTCCCAACAGTACTGAACCAACTGCGCCTGCTAATGCTGTCCTAAAATTGATCAGCTTTATAAATGACCGGAACTGCTAACAAAAATGGCCAAACTTGGCTTTGTAATCAGGTTTTGAGGAAAAATTATTAAGAAATTTAAGTTTTTACCCAAGATGAGATCCTGCTAGACATATACCTAAAATGCGCCCTTTGTCAAGCGACGTCAGATGTCGAGAAGTCATCGAAGCCATCGATGGAAGATGGAAAGCTGCAAAATTTACCGTTAATTTTTTGATAGATTCGAAATAAGCTCAAACAGACAGATTTATTTCAAATTTTAAGACTAATAAACTCCTACCTTGTCCAATTCCTGTTGCAGAACGAATAAGTATTATGAAAAGCATTGGATGATTTGTAGAATATGAGAGGTCGAATAGCAGAGGAGTAAAGAAAGTAAGCAATGCCCAAATGAGTGTAGAGATTGTTAATACTTTCTCAGCACCCACACGATCAGCTAGATGGCCAGCAATTACTTGAGTACAAGCATATCCCCAAAAAAACGACGACAATACAGCACCCTGAAATATTATTCATTTGATCTTTATTTCTTATGATATCTCGATGTTTTGAGTTTTAACGCATCCATTTCTAACAAATTACTATGACTAATAGCATACTTTACTCGTCTTTTGTAAAGGTTCCTTTGTTATTGGACACCTAGGAATATTATTTCTTAGTTCACAGAAAAAAAAATTCAAAATGAAAAATACCGCATCATTTTTGTTCCACGAATATTCGTGAGCAATTACTGTAGCACAAACCGGCAAGGCAACACGTGCTGCATATAACATACATGTACCGAGAAATAAATTCGTTGTCCACAGACGACACTCCTTCCTACAAATTATGAAAAGGAGAAAAAAAATGCTAATTTATGATTCCTGATAAAATAATAATACCTCAATTATTTTAAATTGTAAATTAAGATAAGAACGTCGCATCAAATAATGAGATGGTTCTTTGATGTTATAATAAATTACTTAAGTACATACTGATAATAAATAATAATAATAATGTGAATCAAACCTGCTCCACAGTTTATCACAACTGATAAAACCATCAATATCTTGTTGCAGTAGCTTCATGTCGGCGGGCAGAACATAGCCCGCCGTTCGTGAACTGTCCCTTTGTTTACTCTCACTGTTTGAATGTTAAATTATGCAATCTTGAATAAAACATAAATAATCAATCATAAAATTTTCGATAAAAATTCACTCAACTAATTTACTAAAATAAGCCAAAATATCTGTGCTAATGATGTGGAATTTAACAAAGTTATAAAAGATACCAATTAGATCAGAACTACCTTATTAACATAGCTTATCACTACCATGCCACATAGACGAACGAATGAACGTTTTTATATTCCTTCCGAACGCTGTCAGTGCAATTTAGATTTCTTAAAAGCGTTCAATTATATAAAGTTCACTCATCCTGACCTTTCTTTCTCTCTCTCTCCCTCCTTCTCTCTTCCTAATCAAGCATTCCCCCTACATTCTCCATACTACTTCAGGTCATTTATATGAACGGTTTACACAACCCCTAATAATATATTCCTCCTCTTAAACCGTTTCATTCTCTGGCGTCTCTTCACGAAAGAAGCCTTTAATCTTTTCAAAGCACTATCATATACCACTTACTTCCAATCTCTAATAATAAACACTTTTACCATTCCTATCCTTCTCTGCTTCATTCTAAAAGCAATACTATTTCTCTGTCCGTAATAAAATTTACTGCTTTTTATAACATGAAATTTCTTTCTATTTGCTGAAATTTTACAAAAAAAAAAAAATCTCAAAAACAGAGTACAAGAAAAGATAACAGTGTTCGAAGAGAGTGAGTGTATGTTAGAGAAAAACTCTGGAAATTTAATTTTTTGTTCACTCTTCAAATGAAATAAATTTCAAATTAGGAAGAGAATTGCTAATCGATAATGTCTATCTTTCACTACACTGCAAGTTTTCAGATAACCTTTCTCTAGTTTAAGATTTAACTTCTCTAGTCTAGACTATTACAATGAGCTCTTAGATCAAGTCAAAACAAAAGGATGAAAATAATTGCTAAACTATTTTACCTAAGCCTGATTAATCAAGTTAATGTATTTTGAGAGCTGTTAAAAATCACTATTATTTCTAACTGCTAAAACTATTATCATTAATCGATTAATGAAAATAATTAATATAACAAAAAGAGTAGCAGGCCAGTCAGTATGAAAATGTAATAATTATCTACCTTTTTCTCATCTACTTTCGAGAAAAACTCTTCACTGAATGCAGTGAAATGTTTTGCTAACTCTGATAAATGCACTTATTTCGAACTTTCTATTCCTATGATAAAATAAATAAAACACCATTCAATTCCCAATAAAATACGCCAATTGATAGAGAAATTTGTCGCATTACAATTTGTCATATGCTAAATGCCAAATTTTGGTAAAATTAGAATTGTAAAGCAATGAATTGAAAGAAGATGATAGCATCATAGAATTAATGCTTTGAAAAAATATTAATTAATCATAATGATGAAATGTTAGACCTGAACTATTAAATGAATAGATGAAATATTTAGCACTTGAAAATCCATTTGCTGATAGTTCGATATTTCTCTACTGTGGAATTGTACGGAAATTATGCGAGAACTTTTTATAATTTTACTGACCCTTCTAAAAGTTCAATTAAAAACTTTCCTACCATCATCTGTCTGCAGTTCAACTGGAATTTGATATTAAAATGATAAAGGGGAATGATGAATGAAAAAATTGTATGGTTTCACAGGCGCATTGTAAACTAACTTTTGTAACCATCAAACAATACTGATATCAGTTACTCTTATCAAATAATATATTACGCTAGTCGGAATTCAAATTCAAATTAATCAAATTTGCATATTTTTTGTTATCGGTAAAATTCGCTACAATATATTTTATTGCTATCATTTCATTCGTTAAGATTGGTTAAATTTGCATAAAAAATATTCCAAACTAATCAATAAAATAATTAAAAATATCACTTTACAGTCATTTTTAGTATTTGCATGCTAGCTGAACAATTCTGAAAAAAAATTTCGATAGCAAAAAGTTATAAATTGCTGCAGTTGCTGATGGTGCTCGAGTCAGCACCTAATCCAAATCATACTCAAAGTGATGCTCGCACACCTGTTGATGGATCATCAGGATCACCATCAGGACTTCGACATTCACATTGTAAATGAAATGAAGTTGTTGATTATCTGATGAAACATTTCCGATACATTCATAGAGATATGATATGAACTTATGGAGAGAGCAAATGATTACAATAAACTGATTATTTTTATTGTGAACAAACTTTTTCATTCTTTCAGCTAAGAAATTGATCATCCGTAGAAGGTCAACTTCATCTCGAAGCAGTGGTAAAATTCATTGGATTCGTTTTTCAGATAAATTTTAATAAATTTAACTATTGGAAGGGTCCATGAGAATAATTTGAGGTGTATCACTTTGGTGTGACCTTTCAGGAACAACATCGTTGATGTCATCGAAGTCACTAAGTTCACGAACTACGACGGCATCACCATCTTCTGAGGTACATTCCATTTCAACTATAAAGAGAAGCATCGCAATTTGAAGCAAAGGATAGAAATAGATAATATTCGACTGACAAAATTATGAGACAAATTTTGAACATTATCGTAAAACATCAAGCATAATTCACATTTTAAAATAGTTGGAATTATGCATTTATCGAATTATAATAATCTTCAAAAACCAAAAATCTTTGATAATGATTTGATAATTTATTTGTCAATTAATTTGTTTTAATCTTAACTGCTTACCAATTGTTTTACATTTTATTAAATATACAAATCGAAATTCATTTGAAGTATTATCCTGAATCATTGCATGAGACCGGATCAACTGTCTCGTTACGTAACAAAAAACTTGTACAGGTCAGTCACAACCATATTTTTCCATAAAAATTAATTAATAATAATTGCTATGGAGATATCAAACTTATAAACTTAAGTTTCTTCTTTTTTTTCCAGATAATGCCAGAAGAGGCCGGTGGAGTAGCACGACAAATAGAAGACGAACCATTTTATCATGGTTTCATGTCACATGATGAATGTCAACCTTTGCTTGTTAATTCAGGTGATTTTTTGGTACGAAGAGCAGAAATTGATGGAGAAATGCAATATGTGATCACTGTCCTGGCAGAAAATTCAAATGAAATTACAAATTTTGTCATCAAGAAAAGTCGTTCTGTGAGTATCTCAATTCAATTTCCATCATATCAGTTTGTCAGTTAATTTCTCTGATATTACAGTGAAAATATCCTTGTGCTATACATAATTAAAATATTTCTGTGCTAATTAATTAATGACAATTTGACATTTTTACGTTATTTGTAGAAGCATTTGTACTATGTTTACATATATGCATTCAAAACAATATCAGACCTGATTGCATATCACAGTCGTATGAAGAAGCCGCTTAATCGGGAAAATGTATGCATTGTAAAGGGAATTGCAAGGAGTGATTGGCAACTTGCTCATGAACAGGTTTACATTTTTGTCCTTTAACCTTTGAAGTTTCCGGTTCTTTTCCGAAAGTATTTTGGTGGATGTTCCAGTAATACAAAGTGATATCTAACGTTCTTTCCTGAAGAGGATATCGTTTAATTTTGTCTTTCACTCGGAATTTATTACTAATTCACTATGCTTTTTACGGAATTAAATTTAAAACATTTTACAATTTAAGAACAGAATTTGTAGATTGAACGAAACAGAAAATTAGGCGAAGGAGCTTTCGGTGAAGTTTATGAAGGAACTCTCAATCTTGGAGTATTTCGTGGATACATACCAGTAGCCATCAAGACACTTCATTCAGGAAACATTAGCACAGATGAACGAATTAAATTTCTTCGTGAAGCAAATTTGATGCTTAAATTAAATCATCCAAATATTATCAAGTTTTACGGAGTGGCAGCCTTAAAAGATCCTATTATGATTGTTATGGAACTAGCTAGTGGTGGTTCATTACTTGCTCGAGTTCAAAACACCAAACGTCCGGTAAAATCTTTGCAATTCTATTTTTTAAATCTCAAAAAAAGAAAAACAATTTTTCATATTCAGTAGGAATTTTTACAGCCTAGCGATACGGATAAGATACGATACTGTGCCGGAGCAGCTTCTGGTTTGGCATATCTCGAAGCAGTCCAGATAATCCATCGAGATATTGCAGCACGAAATTGTCTGCTGAGTACAGATGATGAAGTTAAATTGAGTGATTTTGGGCTATCATTGCTTGGAATTAAGTATCGTGAAAGAAGCATGAAGAATGTACCTATTCGGTGAACATTCTGTTAATTAAATTAATGTTTCACACTGAGGAACTAACAAAACCGATACACAGTATGTCCTAAAATGCAATAGAATTGATATGTTTATTAATTAATTCATTGTAATTTGAGGTGGTTATCACCGGAAACTTTGAAACAAGGACGATTTTCATCAAAAACTGACGTCTGGAGTTTCGGTGTAACCATCTGGGAAGTATATTCAGGTGGTCAGGAACCATATGCGGAAATTCAGGATAACAAAGAACTACGACGAGGTATCATTGAGCAACGGGTAAATGTAATTGATAAAAGTCAAGTTTCATGCCGATTAATGATATAAATAAATTTAACATTTAGTAATTTTTGATCAAATTTGGGCTAAGAAAAAGTTGCAGGAAATTTAATTGATTAAATCAATATTACTGTAAATTTTAGGTGAAAATATCCACTCCACCTGGTATGCCAGCGATGATGCAACAAATAATGTTTAGCTGCTTAACATATGATCCGGAAAATCGTCCCACATTTCGGGAGCTGGATACACAGTTATCCGTCATACGACCCAACAGTAGTAGTCATTCATCATTATCATCTAAAATTAAAGGACTATTTCGCTTTTAAACAGATGATAACAGTGATGAGGAATTGATAACAAACAACTTATCAATTGTCCAATAAACAATTCTAACGTAGACTAATTCTGAATTCTCTTGCACTTGCCAGTAGTTCAGACAAAAGTCTTTTTTATATTGATGCCTCATTTTCTAGCGATTCAATATAAGGCAACTATCAAATTTCAGTACTGAATGTAAAGCAAAAACATCTTTGATGGTTTCTGAAACCACTGGATATAAATTTCTGTATATTCTATAAAATAATACAACCGTCCAATTTGGATAGATTTCATATGCCTTCCAATTAATTAAGTATAAGAATGAATACAGTGAAAAAAAAATATTATTTTGTATAATATTATTACAAGTAGAATCATTTAAAAATCTGGAGAAAGTTTAACGAAAATTACTTATTAATAGCAGCCTTTTGCAGGTTGGCTTAATACTGTGAAATTTTTGGGATCACAATATGTTACAGCTAGATTAGTTCAGTATATTACAGACTATTGATTAGTATTTGATAAGAGTAACTGATATCAGTGTTGTTTGATGGTTACAAAGGTTAGTTTGCGATGCGCCTGTGAAATCACATAATTTTTTCACTCATCATTTCCTTTTATCACTTCATTATCAAATTCCAGTTGAACTGCAGA
>PQVD01002394.1:0-17094 GCA_003012265.1 Setaria equina
TGTTGCTTATGCCACTGTTCATTACATGGTACATCTACTTGCTACTACAAAGATGGATTGGTGCTCTGTCGAGATGATTACCTGGCGTAAGATATTATTAAATTGCTAGAAATAGTTCACATTATCATTCATGATGATTGTTGAGGATCATCAGATCAGATTACTCTAAAGTATTTCAATCAAATCTGATGAAAAAAAAAAAAAAAAAAAAAAAAAAAAAACAAAAAAAATAAAAAAAAAAAAAAAAAAAAAAAAAAAAAAAAAAAAAAAAGAAAAAGAAAAAATAACACTTTATAATGGCAAATTTAAATGAGAAAATAATAAGCATAAATAAACACGTATACTTATAGTTTTATCACATACGAATACAAAACTAAACAGTAAAGTTTCAGTCTTTTTTCAATGTCTCTAAATTTTCTTCCTTACAATTCTTACGATTTCCACATGTACAAAATAAACTGCTAACACAATTGGCTGTACTTTAATATAGTGATTATTTTTTATTTTTTTATTTTTATTTATTTATTTATTTTTTTTTTTGCAGTAAATACGGTAAACGATGTGAAAGGTGTGCTGCAGTGTTATGTGACGAAGATATCGTCATGCGAGCTAATGAAGCAATTTTTCATTTGCAATGTTTTACGTGTTGCGTTTGTTCCGTATCACTTAGACCAAGTGAATTATTCATGATGGGATGTAATGGAACGCTATATTGCCATGGTCTTATTTCTCTTCTTTCATTATTTTTCCTAGATTATTTTTTTGTGTAAAATGAGACTGAAATTCTAGCTAGTCTCTTTATAAATTAATCCAATAGATTTCATCTGTGAGCTACAACAGCCTCATATCTACATCGATCATTCCTACTTATACTTCCCATGCAAATAAAAGTAGTAGAAATAGGTTAGACATCATTTCTGGAGTGTTTCATTAATATGATCAGTACAGGCTGTAAGAGGCCAAATTTTTCATCTTACAAAATGATGATGCATTGATCAGCGAAATTATATCAATGAGCTTTTCGCATTCGAATGTTGCTAATTGTTTTACAATTAAGAGAATATAAAGTAAGTTTTGAGATGAAGCAGTAGGTAAGGATAATGAAACTATCCGATTTGTATCAAATTTTAACCTTTTATTTGTGATTATTGCAGCTCTGAACGGTGCAAATATCATGATTAAAATTATTACTATGATAAATACTGCTGGTAGTGCTACTGAAACAAGATGCTCAGATGCCATGTTATTTTGAATTCATCAGCAATGAAGGAAATAGTATTCAGGTTTCAGTTCACTTTGGAGCAGTCAATCCTTCGGATAACAATTCTTTACGAGTCGATTCATCGGAAATTTCACTTACAAGAGGAAAAGAGCGAAGCCGGAAATGGAAAAAATCAACTGATGAGGTGGAAAGTACAGCCGATGGTATTGGTTGGCACTGGTGTTTTCTTTTAATTGATTAATTTTTGATTGGTGGGCAAAAACTTTCTTCCTGTGTATCATGTGAATTACGGACAGTGATGAACACTTCATGAATAAGATATTTGCAATCCGGAATTTTAAATTCGATCCACAGAAAACAGTCCAGAAACAATATCGTTTTTAATTTAATTCATACCAAAAAGAAAAGCCTAGACGGGAATTACTTTTTTTTTTTTTTTTTAACGAAAACCTCCTATGTCATAAGCATCAATGAGTGGATGAATAAATTACTTAAATTTTATTTTGCAATTTGTTTTCCTTAACATTTATGGAGCTAGAACTTTTAACCATTCTGTTTTATGTTAAGACTAATCGACAACTTCACACAGTTCTTCTCTTCAATTTCAGCTTTTTGTTTTCCCATCATCATATCTCTCAAATCACACAGCCAGATTATTTCAGTTTTGAAAACATAAAAAATGAGGAGAAAAAGAAAAAGGACTATACACACTTAACGTTAGAATTTAGAGGTATCGGATTCGAAAGTGTAACAGAAATCTTTGTGAATGAGAAAATCCACATGCAGCTACCGTATCTAAGCACTAATTGGAGATGTGCTCAGGGATGAACCAACACTTAACAGCTTTGTTAGCTCTTAGCGAAAAGCCGCCTTTGTTTCTTGGCTAGTAAACATTTGAAAGCATACAGACACCATAGGTTTTAGCCAAGAGACAGGAAATAGTACTACTCACTTCAGTGTTTGAAAACAGAAAATGTTACTTCTAATGTTTATGATTATGGCACATATCGAATAAGCTTTTATAAGAAGATTTTCAAACTTGTAGTATCTTCGATGTAATTTCAAACTTAAAACAAAATAAGCTATTAATCGACTGAGAATCGAAAGATCTTTCATCTGGGGACCAAATGCTTGACCATATGCATGTACCTTGATCGGTATGAAAAGTATCATGATTAGTATTCGTTCTAGCCTCATTTGTTAGTTTAATATTTCAAGCAGTTAATTTTAATTTTAAAAGAGGTTAAGAAGTTACAGTAAAGCAATAATCTGAGGCTATATTCAGCCATCTATGTTTCTATTCATTTATCGTCATCCTTATTGCCAATGTAGTTCTTCATTAGTCTTCATACCTTTTAATATCTCAACCAATTGTAATAGGCTAGAAAACTGCAAGATATTTTGTAAGAAATTGAAGATTTTTCCTATTTTTCTGGAAAATTTCAAATAAAAACTACATCAATCTGCAGATTGCATTGAAGAAGAAACGCTAAGTATAACACATAAATCAAAACGGATGCGTACCAGTTTTAAGCATCATCAGTTGAGGACAATGAAAAGTTATTTCAACTTAAACCATAATCCGGATGCTAAAGATCTGAAACAATTAGCACAACGAACTGGTCTTACCAAAAGGGTTTTACAGGTTATTTGAAATTTCTCAAACTTTACAAGTCATTTTATAATTTTTCACTAAATAAGGAACAAAGGCTGTTGACATAAGCCACTCAAAACCTAATATTATAAATGGTGATAATACAATTAGAGCTTCCAAGATATCCTCTACATGACTTCACATTTACATAAACTGTGGCGTTCTCCTTAAAAGCATTACTTGATATCGTCGAGAAGAGCATTTTTTTCAGGTCTGGTTTCAAAATGCTCGAGCAAAATTTCGTCGCAACAGTATACAATGTCGTGAAGCCTCCAGTAACTCACCCCACATTCCTCCTCCTCCGAGCACTTCAGTCAATGATTCGGTATAATTTTTGTGAATGATCCGGAATTTTAGCTCGTCATAAATTGGACATAAGTAGCAACATTTAAGTTTTTTTAATACAAACTATTGCGTGAAATGGTTTCAACTTTCAAAATCTTGCTTAAGCTTTCCAGCTTTATATATATGTATATATTGGATTCTTGAATTTCAGATAACATGCATCTCAGCGGGTGATTCCACGGAAGAGATATGGGGAAAATCAGTAAGTCCGGAAGACAGTCAACGAGATGAACGATCCTGTAGCTCGAACGATGGTAATGATTTAAGTAACGGCAGAAACGAAACAGAAAAAAGTGGCTGTTTCAATTCACCTGAGAAATCATTAGCTGAATATTTTGAAACAGACCCAACACTGTTGTAAACACTTGCAAAAAAATAAATAAATGCATAGGATATTCTAATTTCTTCCCAATTTTTTTACAATTTTCATTGTAACAAGCTAGAAAAAATGGGGCCAACAACTTACGACAAACAAATCTGTCGCTTTTACAAAAAAAAAAAAAAACAGAATTTGGTCAGAAAACAAAGTAGAGCAAGTGGACGTAACCAGCATAACATGGAATTAGGCATTCATTAAGGCACAAGCGTACGCGGAAAAGAGCTATTACTACGCAACAAGAATAAAAGAACGTAAAGTAGATAAAATTTGAAAAAATTAGCTAAGATTGTACTGTTTCATTTGAATATAATTAAATGAAGATGTCGAAAATACTAAGGGGAACAATTTCAGTTTTTAGTTATTTAAACCCTATTTTGAGTAACATTTCCCATATGTCTTCGAAGAACAACTATCTCTAACAATAATCTCATTCTGAAACTATTAAATTAATCTATTTCTATGTTTGATTGGAAAAAAAAAAATTGAAAAATCCCAGTAATAATGAATAACTACTCCTAGCGTATTTTCAAACCATAAAACATAATTGTTCCTGCAAAACCTTCTATGAAATATATAAACGTTCACTATTCTATTACTCAGCGAATTACTATAACTTGGGAAACAACAACCAGTTTCTAGCGCACCTTCATGCATTCAATATCCTCCAAAAATTCAAAAATCCGATGGAAATGTGGTAATATAATAACATGAAGGAACGCGTTATAATATTATTAGCCCAATGAATTACAAATCCTTAATTAATAAAGGTGATTCTGAAAACAACAAAGAATAGTAATGAATTTCAAGCTCCCGCGCTATAACATTGCAAAGAAAATGCAGAGAATATGAAATCAAATTCAATAAGAAACCAGATGAAACAAATTCTAAACAAATATTCATATTTTAGGAGAAGTTTATTGAAACAAAAATTAAACGAAGAAAAATAATGAGACCAGAATATTTATGAAGGGATTTTGATCATAACCTGAAGAAATGCAGCACATTTACGGTCTCCTAGACGGCTTATTAATGCTGCCTCGGATTTAACTTTCTCTTTATAAAATTTATTTATGCACTTTTATTAGCAATATTCTACTTACTGCCTAAGTGAAATTAAAAAGGATAAGCTCCAACAGATCTATTACACTCCTACAAGAATGAAATCGTTAAATTTTCTGATCAAACTAATGATTTTCGAAATATCTGCAAAACGGAAGTAATTCATGTAAAGAATAACACTTCATTAGTGATTATATCTGTGATGCAAGGATCACATCCAAAACTTTAAAGGAGTTGCAGAGGTGAACCACTGAAGTCGTAGAACTAGGTGTACATGAATCATTACTAAATGAACTGCTTATTTTTTTGTCTATTTTAAAAAAAATTATTCCTAAAAAACGGATGAATGTGTGTATATGATAAAATCAGTGCTGTGATCAGGAAATGAGACAATATTTAACAATCAGAAATAGATTTAGATTTTATGGGACTAAATGGAATCTAAATCCCAAACTTAACTTTACATGAAAATTGATAACCGTCATATCAGAATTTGAGCTTGAAAAAACTAAAAGAACAATAAAGTTTCAAAGAACCTAAAACGGAACAATGAGAGATTTCTCATAATTAACGCTGCCAATTACCAAAAGCAGCTTGTGAAGTCTGAGTTCCAAAATGTTCCCCATAAGCTGAGTTATCAGGTCGCGAAAATCTGGAAATTATTCTTATCATTGATAAGAACTAATGAAGCCGCACTAATCAGATTAAAGCATGAAATCCAATCAATAATATTAAAAGAAAATTTTGCTACCGCCTCCACAATATATAATACTATATTCCACTGAAATGTTAGAAAGATTATATCTAAGACAACCGAAAGACTAGTTTTTGAACTTTAATTACCTTGCACCTTGTGAAGTATCAGCAATATCACCCCAATAATCAGCACCAATGGCTGGAACAGACGGTATGAATGAAAAAGAATTTCCCGGCGGCTGATAACCGCGTCCTGTCTGAGTAGCCTGATATAAATTATTTTGGAAAATAGCGGACGCTGTGTTCATAAAACCATTTCCAGTATCACCATGATTGAAGCTAAACATAACACTTCACTGTCAGCATATCTGTTAGTAATAAAACTAATAGAAATGAAAATAACCAATTTCAAAGATTAAATCATCCGATCAGATGAGAAAATCGATGCCAATGAATGTTAGTATTATCCTATGCAATATAGATTATAGTTAGCATATTTCCAATGTTCACCTTTTTCTGCATTCTGTAGAACAGAAACAAAAAGTAAATTCAGCATATGTAAGCAGTGTAATATTGCTAAGCGAGATAAATTTATAGCAAAGCTTACGACGAATGAATGTTGCTTGATATCTGATTATACCATGGAGCAGAATTTGCTCCTTTGCCATATTCATGTGCAACAAGTGTAGAACGATTCGAATGAAATGCGCTACCTCCAACGTGTAAACGATGATCACGACCGCCAAAACGTCTAAAAGCCTCATTACATTTTAAAAGCATAAACAAAAGTAGAGTAGTTAAAGAAGCATTAGTTACTGCAGTGTTCAATTTTTGTATTCTGAACCTAATTCGAGGATTAATAACACTATTCAAACTGAATGTTATGCGAAACAAGCAGAATGCATTGTACAATTCACTTGCAATGAATTCTTTATGCATAACTTCAGCATACATTTTGAAAATACAAAATTAAACACAAACCCTCCGTGCGTCCTATCGTAATATTTGGTCCCGCTTCTGTAGTTTTCTTTACTTATTTTCTCCAGCCAATCCGGCACCTCTTGATTCGATTCAACCAAAAGATCAATCAAATCATGACTAATGTTTCGGTTTCGATCAGTGAAGAATGAAGTCGCTAATCCAATGTTTCCAGCGCGCCCTGTACGACCAATACGATGGACATATTCGTCAATATCAGTGGGAAGATCGAAGTTGATTACATGCTTCACATTTGGAATATCGAGACCTCTGGCTGCCACCTAAGCATCGCAGTGTGGTTTAGTTTGTTACCTTTTAGCAATGCTTTTCGTAGAGACAAATATATTTTTTTAAGTTAAATTGAATTTCATTTAAATATGACAAGTAATCCTACAGCAGTTGCAACAAGTATGTTTGTTTGCCCGGATCTAAACATTTCCAGATGACGTTCTCTCTCGTATTGTTTGAGATCACCATGAATGGGCATGACATTGTAGTTATTGCGCTGAAGATACCATGCAAGCTCATTTGCACCTCGTTTTGTTTCAACGAATACCAAAGTAAGTCCTCTATTCGCTAGAATAAATAAGCTCTACAGAAACTAGTCTGTAATTTTAAGATAAAACTGCCAATAAAAAGTTGGAAAATTTTAAGGAAAAACAAATCCAACTGTTTATATATGAGAGAAAGGCTTACAGTCAACATCGAGAAGCTCCATAAGCAAACGTTTCTTATCATGTTCTTCTACCCAAACAATTTTTTGAACAATATTTTCAGATGTTGAACCGACGCGTCCAACAGCAAGAAATACATAATTAGGCATAAGAAAATCTTGTGCCAATACCTGGATTTCTTTAGGAAACGTCGCAGAAAACATTGCAGTGACACGCTTACCCTGAAAAATTCTGGATTTTGAATATGGTCCGGAAGTTATGAAGATCTTGTGATGCTGAACATCAAATGAACAAAATCATTCAATGGAATAAGTAAGATAATCTGATGATCACAGCTGGACTTCTGAAATCATACTGCTACGTGATTGTATGCAACATCCAGTTACTTTCCTAGAAAGAAATTGGTTAAATTTAATATCAAATAAATGATGAAGGTAATTTTATTCAATATAACCTTTCTCGGCATCGAATGACGTTCAACGATTTGTCGAATTTGAGGCTCAAAACCCATATCAAGCATTCGATCTGCTTCATCAAGCACCAGGAATGTACAGTCAAGAAGGGAGACGAGATTTTGACTCATTACATCTAGCAGACGTCCCGGTGTAGCAATAAGCACATGACATCCGAACTAAGAAAATAAAATAATTATGCGCAACGAATAGATGAATACATAGGTACTCATCTGTAAAATACAAAAAACCTGAATAAAAATTCAAGATTTTAGTTTTAAGGAATCTCAATTATACTTTATTAGTTATATACCCCTAATTTTTGCACTTGGTCGCGATAGTTTTCACGACCACCATAAAGTACGGCAGATGTGACATTTGTTCGATAAGCAAATTTCAAAGTTTCCTTATGAGTTTGCATAGCCAGTTCACGGGTAGGCGATAAGATGAGCGCAGTTGGAAACACCGTACAACGACCGCTGTTCATCACTTGTGGCTATAAATTATTGAATAAATAGACAAGAATTAAACACAAAAAAAATTAATAATAATAAAACTAATAACTAATACAATATGTTGAAACACCTAGGGAAAGGAAATTTGATTCGTCCAGAAAGGTAAGTAACCGAGGAAAACTAAGACAACAGAGAAACAGCATAACTATGCTGATAGGGTAAATATCGACTTCTAAAAAACCTTCAACTCAATGGACAGTAATATCTCATGTTTAACGACACTCGATTGTCTTTGACATCAAGACGCCTCGATGAGAAACTTGTATGTAGAAAACAAAAGTTAAGCTAATTAATATAAGTTGAATTAAAAACGGTATGATTTAAAAATAAGAGTCAAGTTAATTGAGATGGTTTTGAATCTACCATTCTCACTGTACTCGGCCCGTTTCGAATGATGTGATTAATGAGCGGTACTAGAAAAGCTGCAGTTTTTCCCGAACCAGTCTGTGCGCAAGACATTAGATCGCGGCAGTTCAGCAAACTCGGAATAGAATATTTCTGAAGAGAGAAAGAAGAAAAAAAAAGAAAGCAAAAAGAAAAGAACAAATTTTGAAAAGTCCACTTAAAATATTGAAGAGTATACTTGAACTGGAGTTGGCTTCGTATAACCTGATTTCTTGATATTTTCCTGAATCCACGGATGCAGTTGCAGTTCATCGAACTGTTAAAATACTTATCAAAAAGGATTCATCTTATCATTAAAACTATACGGAAAATATTAATTAAACTATAAAAAAAAATTACATGAAAAAAAAAGAAAAGAAAACTATACGAAAAAAGAAATTCGTTCATTTCAAATTTTAAAAAAATTATAAAGTGAAAAACATATAATAAAACATTACCACTGAGCATGGACGCGGCACATCACTTCCTGTTGCCTCGACTGGTATTTCTTCGTATTTATCGAAATTGATTCCACAATTAATGCCAGAGAACAAGTCACTATATAAGGAGTCAGTTACAATAGTTATAAAAGCACAAAAAAAGATCGAAAACAATTTAGTCTCATTACTCGGAAGAAACTGACTTTAAAACTGGTCAAAAAAGTAGTATCAATGAAAAATATACAATATAACTATAAGCGGAAAGAAGGAGGTTAATTCGGATGTGTATTATTGCAGAAATAAAGATGTAAATGATGGATTTTGTCTGTAAATCTTTGTTTAAGTAGTGAATGTTAATGTGATCCCACCAAAAGCACATGAGACAGAAAGCAGTGACGCTACGACTATTTATTTATATTGTGACCCTTTGTTTAATGCAATGGAGTTGGGATATTAAGAAGTGTCGAAGTTATTTCGTAATTTGCTCCTGCATATTCTTGATTCAGGAATGCTCAATTAAAAGCATGCAAACTGTATAAAAGGCAAAAATTGCAACTTACCGTTCGATAACCTCATTCTGAGGTGCCTGTTTTGACCAAGCATTGCTTGATACTTTATTCATGCCATTATCCAATGTTGAATTCATATCGTTCGCGACACTCAGAAATCTAGAAACAACAAATGAAGAAATGTTCGGTAGAACTAGTCCAATCTCATTCCGAACGATTGCTTGGAGTGAAGTGTTTCTCGAAATTTATACTGATAAGAAGTCAGTGTAAAAATTATTAAATGTTAAGAACAAATCATTCATAAGATTTGAAAGTCATCTTGACAGTGATTAAAGTAATACACGATAAATAGACATGCAAGCTGTCCATAATATCGGATCAGTGAGTTAAAGTGGAATGGATCAAGTTGAATGGATTATTGATTACTGACCAACGTATCATCAGAATCCATTTGACATGAATGAGAAGTAAATGAAGAATGATTAGCTCAGATGATTCTCAACGTGGAAAATACATTTATCTCACAACAGTATGTCTGAGGAACATATGAGAGAGACAATTTATGACTGAATAACTAGATGTAAAAATCTCTACCCCACATATTATTCTTTGGATATCAAAATAATTAGTTTTATATTGTAGGATTATAGCCCAAAGCACCGGAATGTATATGAATGATTCAACAGATACTTATCCTTTGGGTAATATTTCGAGAAGTCTAAAAATTTTTAATTTCGATATGAAGATTTTGAGGCTAAATTATGAGTTGCGAAAAAAAAGTAACAAGAAGATACCTGCTATCAGTCATGTACTGACTAGGGAAAACTCTATATCTGTTCATTATAAAAATATTGTCCAAGCTTCAACCAAATAGAGAAGAGAGTATCCGATGGTGATAACGATAACAAGACCACTGTTTCTTTTCAATTAAACTCTAAAGTATTTCTTAATTAAAATGAAAAAACAAAAAGTGATAAACCTTCTGGACGCGCCACACCCGACAATTACCAAAAGAATTACTGATTTCATTCTCAAATAAATGCATACAATTTGGCTTTTCCAAGTGAAGAAAAAAATTTGCATAAAGATAACTAACAACGTCATGACCAAGTAATTCGCTGCTCTCCATGACTAGTAATTTTATGCAAATTAAGAATAAAAGGTAAAAGGCTCTTCTAGCTCATAAATAAAGACTTCATAAGATAAAATAAGTTTCATAAGATTTCAATTATAATAAAGATACAAAAAGCGTTTCAAGCAAAATTAACCGGCAAAATTCCGGAACCATGATATCTAAACTTCAAAATCGATTAAGGATTTAAATTGTATAATATTAAGGTATGACAAACGTACGTCTTGCTATTTGGCATAACTGCCAACATCGATATCCATAGCACGCATATGCATACCTGCAAACTAATAGATATAAGCATTACTAGAGAGGAAATTTTGAAAAATACTGAAAGGAGCGAATCCTACATGCAGCGAACAGTAACAATAAACTTCAAAAAAAAAATTTATTCCTGCAATTATATTGGAAATGACGACACAAAATGCATCACAAATAGCACAGATAACATCCTAACAAATATACGAAAAATTACATAAATTTTGATTCCTTAAGAAGAAAACTAATACTTTTAAATTTCAGGAAATTTCCTATCTTCTGAGAATATTTTGAGTCCCATAAGCAATGCATCGACAATAAACGCAAGCACGTGCAGCAAGAATTCATACTAACAAATAAGAAATTCATACTAAAACGACTTCCACAAAAAATCGAGGCAATCAATACAACAAATCCCTAACTGGTGCTATAAGATACTCACTTAGTGACATTAGTGTAATTTGAAGGATGATAGAATTTGATCAGAAAGCGTAATGATAAAGTTAAGCTTTAATACTGTGCCATCTTAATTATCTATCCTCATCAATAATTACAAACAGTATATTTGAACTACACTGAAGAAAAAATTAAGAATTTTTCTAAACAAAATTCAAGCATATTAGACGAAAAATTTACCATCATTTTTGTAATCGAAAGCACTACTTTTCGGAAAGTCCTGCTGAATATAACTTCCTCACCGAAGACTGCATTCCAATTTCAACTGCTGTATCAATTGGCTTCACAATGAATGGAATCGTACATAGTCCAAACAGCGTTGATGCCAATTTTTGTGTTTTTAGTGGCCATTTTGTTGCCCTGTAAACAAGCACATAGAATTAGATTTATACTAGAAAATTTTATCAAAATTGTTGTATATAATAATGGAAACTTTAGTAAATAATGAAAACTAAATCGATGAATCTCTGTACTTGAAGAGTTATGCTGAACCAGAAAATCTATTTTTTTACTATCAGTACAGCACACAGTTTGGCATTATTATGACAGTGGTGATCAAAGTTTCAGATCAAAACTGATAGTTTTTTGTCAGCCACTATTCCATTACCCGTCTAGTTTTTTGTCAGCCACTATTCCATTACCCGTCTACTAACTCAATTTTTAAACTTTCATATTCTCGCATAATATATTTTTTTTTCAGAACTATAAATGATCCTCAAACATAAAAGTTCTTGGTATAGGCGACTAACCAGCTTAGAAATTTACTGGAGATATAACAAACACGATTGATTGTAAATCCTGGGATGAAAACGGATGCCAAACTTTGCCAGATCAATGTATCGATAGCTCGAAAAGCAACAGCTCGAGAGCGTTCCTTACTGTTGTCATATTTTAACTAAATTTGAAATTTTTGAAAGTCAAATGACAAAAAAATGGGTAATAAATTGTAAGAACTGTAGGATTATTCCGCACAATAGATGTTCTATCAAAAGAATGAAAAAAAAAAAAAAATTAATAGATGTCATGTTTCCAAAGGTGCATTGTTGCACTTCATCCATTAATTGGAAATGATCCAGAAACATCGAATTATTGGGAAAATTTTTCCCAAACAATCTGACCTGATAGGTTTTTCGACTTTTATCAGCTGTATCAGAAAAAACATAACCCATTGCAACAACATATGACAATCGCACTGCATTTTTTGGTACCCAAGCACGAAATGCTTCGCCAACTTCGTTTGTATAGCCTGAAACATTATCAATAAGTTCACTAACTTTTTGACATTTATACCAAACTTTCGAAATAAAATTCTGAAAGCTAATTTTCAACCTTAAATTTGAGTGTGAATATTTTTAAATATTCAACAATATAGAAATTTTTTTAATCTTTCTAGTAACACTATTCTAAGATTTCATTTTCCTTGATCCATGTTCTACTCGTTGCGGTAAATGGGAACTTATTCCAGACAAAGTGAAAATTTAGTGAAGATATATGGAGGTTGTAGAGCTTACCAAGGAATCGTATTGGAGTGTCGCGGTAAATATCTACTTTATGCAAATCTTCCTGAGCTTTTTCATAAAAAGAAAATCTATTTACCATTGTAGTGACACTCGGATGAATCCTGAAATGTCTTACGCCGAAAATTCTTACAACTTACGTCCAGAGATTATGCGAATGACGCAGTGTTAACAGGAAACGTTCGTAAAACTCACGTAATGCACAAATAAGAGAACTCATAACAAAATTACAAGCAACCAATTGGCTCATTATACTCATCGTAATAATGTCAACTATATCAATCGATCGTAAATCGGAAAGATGAAAGTACACACGAAAATAGCCTAAGAATCCAGTAATAGTCCGTCCTCCTGTTTAGTCTTAAAATTATTGAGAAATTACAGGTAATACTTCATGTTCTAGAACTACCTTTGAAAGCTGTATACCCTGTATCCATGATATGTATTAAAAATCAGTGCAAAAAATTCGAAATCCATCAATTCTGCTGAAAAATGCTCATGTTTATATGCCACCATAATGACATACCCTCTAAAAGTGATTTCTGTATGATTAAGGTTACTTGACCCCAAAGATGATCATATATCTGTGTGCAAGACTTCACAATGTCTAGCAGTCACAACCTTCCGTTAGTTAATTTCGAGGAACTAGGTAGCTGTTACGGATGAAAAAGGTAGATAGCATTAAATTCTTCATCGATATCTTTGCTAGTTGAGCAATTCGTCAGTGTGGAACAACAGCAGCATAGACTGAAGAAAACGAAAAGTTACGTTTCTGTTCATGCGAAAAAAAACGTCATCCGTATGAGGAATCGATGCAATCCGCCAAAAAATCCCTACGATAAGTTATCTCAAATTGGTGGAATTTCATTCCTTGTTACACACTGATACTTCAAATTTACCATTAAAAATGCATTAATAAAGTTGTAAGTTACAGAATAAAACGTATGAGAAGCTATGCATATATGCTTTATGCAATTTTATCAGGTAAATGAATCAATCTTTGGTGAAATGAGACATGAAAGCTAATCAGAATATGATAATGAAAGTTTCCTTGTAAGCAATATGAACAATTTTTAAAGAAATAAAACAGAATTTTTTCAGAATTTTTTGAGAGTTTAAAGGATGTGCACAGGAAAATTCAATATTAATCTCAAATGTTCGAAATATTTGCTAAATCACCTTACAGTCAAATTGACGACATTTACTCACAGATGTCGATTATTATAATAGTTGGAACATTAAAATATGCGGATTAAAATATATGGGAAAAAAAGAATTGATATGGCTCCTGCATGATTGATGTTTTCACAAATTTTGGATGAAATATATTGAAAATAAGTTATTTGGCACAACAATTTACGACGTAAATTTTGCAATAATTCATTTAAATCATGAAAGAATCCGAAATATTCAAAACAACGCCATTAATTTGAAAAGTTAAACATGCATATTCAAAATGATTCCAAGATTATCGTTGAAATACTTTATTCTCTAAATTAAGTTTCAAGAAGCTATTTTTAAAATTTCCAAAAATTTTTTCGACAAGATCTAACTGTTTAAGAAATGTATTGGTTTGTCAGTGATTTAAGCAAATTAAACTTCAAAAGAGGTGACAAGCATTCTCTTTCTCAAATTATTGAAAGACCCAAATTATTTAAGACAACAAATTGCAAAGCAGATTTTGTATAAATTCATCCAAATCCTGAAAGAATTTGAATATTCTAAATCAGAAGGCTTTTCAAAATAGTCAGAAGTAAAATTTAGAGCTAAATAATGAGTCCTCTTCTTCCCTATTCCTAGGATGGTGAAATTGTACCTTCTCATAATCCAGCGAATTCAAGAACCACTTCCAGGATGCCCTATTGCAGAGTTTCAAAGTCACCGATTACGACACCTGCTAGCTGGACAATTAAAGAAACAATTTCGTAGACAGTTTGATAATTTAAGGAAAATTCATCACAGAAAGTCAATATAAAATGCTACTAAATCATGCAATATACATATTCTAAAATGCAGCAAATATAAAAATCTGGAAAAGACGGACTTTAAGGTCTATGCTCGGATATACACATATCTTCGTAACATAAGTGCACGTCAGATAAGAGACATCCGATGATATAAACCAAACAAACCAAATTAAACAGATTAATTTGAAAATGGGGAATGAAGTGAACAAGTTAAATTTCAAGCTGCAGAAGAACCTCAAGCATTTTTACCCATTCACTACATCGTAACTATCTCATAGATATAACATTTATCTTTTGCACTATAAGAAAATAAGAAGCTCAAGAATACAAGCCCACATTTTACAAAGAATCCATGCAATATCGACAACTTCTAGCTAATATCCTCTGTACCCTAGATCCGCAAAGATTAAACTCAAATATCCTAATACATTATAAATAATGCAATACTCATATCTTTCGTGAAGTGTCAACTCAGACAAGAAGGAGTGAGGATTATCTAGATACTCAAATATCTCGGGAGATTGAATATCTACTCGTAAACTTCCTAAGTATCACAAGAATCTCAAGAAGTGTTTCTCGAATTAAAAAATGGAAAAATATGCGGTAGAGATTGGGAAAAAAATAATGTGTGAAAGACTTAAATCAGTAATCTAGAACTCAAAATTTAACAATAAAATCTCATGCCGACAGATATCAGTGAAAAAAAAGTGACACACACAGACTTATCCAATAGCCTTATGCACCTTTTTAATCTACCAATTCATTAACTTATAATTTGTTAATAATTTCAATATCAATTACTCACAACAATATTTTGGTTTACGATAAAAACAGGAAAGGCAAATAATCCTCTCCTTTTTGTCCTTCTTCATTTCTTCACTAGTTTAGTCAAGAAATATATATGTTAACAAATACTTTTAATGTTGATGTTACGCAGTTTAATACAGTTTTCTGTATTCGCATTAAAAAATTATTAAATATAAAATGCCATTAATAAACTGTGGAACCCTTCATTCATCGTCTGTTTGCAACTGTTTCTATATGAATACCTCATGGGATCTACAAAAATTAGTTCGACGTTCGTTTAAGCCAACTGTTTGCAATTTTTCCCGCTTCACGCAGACCACTCACACAAGCACCAGTCATCGTTTGTGGAAAGAAACGATTAGTTCCCTGCAAAATAATTTTGAATTAATTTGTGTAGATACAAGAAAATTAAATATGGTTAAATATGCGTATAAAAAATAGGCTTTACTTATGAGTTGACTGGAATGGCTGAAAGAATCAAAAAACATTATAATCACGAAAAACAAAAAATTTTTATTTTTAGATAATTACTTCAAAACGTAGGAAGGAAGCAACTTGACTTAAAATATTTCAAATATTTTTGCATAAAGCATTTGGAAATAATTAGAAGTGACATACTTCTCCGGCAAAAAATAATTTTTCATCAACATCTTCTGCTAGTCTATCATAATCATCGCCGCTACCACCCACTCGAACATAAGTATATGACATACCGATATGACGATCGCGCCCCCAATGTGTCACCACGTAGCCTTCTGGATCCGGAATATTCTGAAATTCATATGCTTATAGTCCAAAAATCGAGTTAATTCCAACATCAAAAATTTACATTTCCTCTTAATGCATATATGGTGTTATATTGCTTTCTGTCGTATTGTGTGATAAAATTCAAAGGAAGTTTCATTTATGTTTTAAAAAATCATTGGGATTAAAAAAAAGCCTAATATCTTTATTGAATGAGAAACGAACCTCCTGCGGAAACATGTCGCGGAGAGTATCTACAAAAATATCCACTACTTCTACATCACTTTTCTCATTTACCAAATTCACTGAATCACCACAAACATACGACATTAGAACATAATGCTGATTTTTGCTTCCCTAAAAGAGAATTAAGAAAACAAAACGAGAGAGCACTTCTTTTGCTCTTATTATCTGGCACACACAAAATGTGTTTTTGGTTATTATCATAGTGCACATCTTTTTCCGTCAATCCAGTATTTTTTGCCAAATGCTCAGGAGGTCCAACCATAAATTAAAACAATAGGAGTGTCAATTTAGAACTTTAGTTACACTATTCCTACGACTAGTTTGACTCTACTTTTTATAATGTGGCAGCTTATGAAAAGATGAAGTTTGATAGGAAATACGGATGAGAAATTTAAACGAAATTTTAAACAGAAAAGAGATTTAATTAATATTTACACGGGTTGAAAAGTCATAAAACATGTTGAAAAGTCCTCTTTCACTAGCACTTTTCGGTACATGACCAAAATAATCCAGTGTCCCATCACTTTTCAGAATGGACAACCAAAAGCGTCGCGGGAATTTCACAGCCACCTAAAAGTTGTAATACAACTGATGATTACAAGATGAAAACTGAATGCACAATTTCAAATGCAAATATTTGTGTCATTTAAAATCGCAATATTA
>PQVD01002394.1:17105-32260 GCA_003012265.1 Setaria equina
AAAAAAAAAAGACGGAAATCATATCATCGTAGAAGCAAGTTATGTTTAAAGGAACAACATAGCATGAGGAAGAATGCTTTATATTTACAATACACCAAATTTTCAAACAAGGCGGGAAGGTCAATTACAGTTACCTTTTAGGGATAAAAATCCATATGGGATAAAAAGAAATTAATTTTTATTGAAATATTTGAAAATTTTTCTCGTGCTTGTTAAGAAAATGAAATTCAAACTTTTTCTATTAGACCGGCGCCTAGATTCCTTAGGGCCGTTGTTTTTGTTAGCGGCAAGGTAGGAACAAATGTGATTAACTCTTTTTGTAACACAGCCAAAGGAATGGTTACCAAAACCTGAAATAAAGAAATAACTGTTAAAGGATATATAGCGGTTTTAATTTCTTATCACTAGCAGCACTACGAGCATGATGCTTTTGAATGTCAAGGAAAGGTAGGGAATAGATCTTGTTTGAAATAGAAGAATCTTGTTATGGGAATAAAAAGCATTACAGTCATTTAAATTACGAGAAAAAAGAGCTAAATGGAAATCTCTTAGAAATGCAGTAAAAATTAGAAAAAGAATTTAAAGATGAGACAATGGAACCTTATCGCACGAATATTTTTTTCCATTACTGCATTTAACGAGAATCTTCTTTCGTCCCACCCATTCAATCCTTGAAACCTGAAAGTATTTTGAAAATGTACAAAGGAAAATTATTAAAACATTAAAATTAAAGAAAAATGATGGGAAATGTGATCAGACAAGGTGCTCCATTAAAGTTTTGTTAGATTATTTCCCAAAGCACCTACACTTCTCCTAGCTAATAAGTTAAACTAGCTCAACGGTTCGCTAGTCTTCATCCAAATCATTCCCAATTTCAGCAGAATGATTGATTAAAAAAAGCTGACCTCATGATTGCATCGAATATCGGTACCCTCTGCCAGTCGACGCATAAGCTCTGAGGTTCCGTCAGTTAGCAAGGCATGAACACCAGCAAACTGCGCTACTGCCTCATTCTGGTCCCAGTTACGAGCCGAAACACCATCTAACTTTGAGCCGCAAGAAAATTCAACGTTACCTATTTGCCATTGCAGCATGCGTTCTTCTTCCTGATATCAAAATAAACAGTTAATAAGATTTACAGCTACTTTCCCATCTCAGTCTGATCAATTTAAAAACGACGGACTTGAAAGAAACCAAGCTTACTTAAGGAATAACCTGCCCTCCAACTCCCGCTCAGAAGTATATTTTGACTCGAATTCCTTCGTCTCCAAATTCCTGTTCCTACTGAAGCACAAACAACCACACCTTCACTTCGTTAGAATTTTGGAAGCAGCTTTTGAAACAACTAATGGTGCAAAAGGGGAGACTCCAGCCAGCCGGATTCGAACCAGCGACCTAAGGATCACCACAACTCACTCTACAGTCCTCCGCTCTGCCAACTGAGCTATGGCTGGACACAGTGATCACACTTTCCAACGCGCTTTCATATATTTAGTTTGAAAATTGTAATTAGGGAACTATCTTTTGGTTATTTTCTAATGCAGAGAGCATTCGTAAGCTCGAATAATATTGCAATTCATATGTACATAATGCTAAAATATTATAGAAGACATTAAAATAAGGGTCAACGAGCGAACATTAACAATGCTTGCTTTGGAGCTCGATTATAAAACTTATTCTTTACGAAAATATAGTGACTTAATTTGATAAAAACAGACTAAAACAAATACTTGCTTTTAACAACTGGAAGTTTTTGTATATTTGAACGTCTGAGAAATCAAGGAAAAATTGGCAAGGTCGCCAATAATAAAATTCGAATGAACTATTGGAAAACTAAAAAACTGAATTGGTAAAAACTAGTAAAACAAAGCCTAGATTTTCTGCTCACAAGATTTCTCTCAAACATTAAGGAAATCATGAATTAAATTGAAATTAATGAAATAAAAAGCAAATGAAAGTGGAAGGGCAAAAAGATGAACTGAAAGAGCAAAAAGAAATGAACCGACCTCTGTCCATTTCAATCCAGTCATTTTCAGAAACATGTTATGTAAGCTCATTATACGATCTGAAATTAAATTTGGAGAACATTTTCATTAGGAATAACTATACGGATGCTGCATGTTACGATACTACATAAAAAAAGACTTGCTTTTTTAATTTTTTTAAAGTAGCAGAGCAACTCAAAACATTTACTATGATTATTAAGTAGAAAATTACCATAAAGACTTTCATCTCCAACTTTTACATTTTGTTTCCAGTCAGCCAAGCAGTCCAGCAAACAGTTAAAATGTTCATCAACAACTCGATCACAAATGCTCGATGCGCGCTTTCCAGTTCCTGCATCCAACAATGGACATTCGTCTTTTACTGCGCGATAAACAACACCTATCTGAAACTTTTGTACCAAATCAAAGTTTAGCATTTATCGATGGTGGTTTTATATTTTTTACTATGGACCTTCCACTACACGAAATGGAACCACTACAAAAAATCTAATCATTCACTGTAAAGGTAACTGAAACTAGATGTGCTTTTTGGATGAACTAAAAGTGAAGCAGCAGCTATTCTGATTACTGCAAAAGAGATTAGAAAACAACTGCAGAAAATTTTACCCAGAGAACATTTCGAACAACTTTAGAAAAGCCATGTGGTTTTGATTTTCAGGCGCCTAATACTTCCAGATATTGTTTTAAAAGACTTATTTTATCAAATTATCAACAAAATCCTGTTTTTATTTTCCTGATATAGCAGAAAAAGAAAACAAACATACTTGTTCGCACATTAAGACAATTGGATTGTTAATAATTCCAGTGATGAGCTGTGCACCGCTTCCAACTGCAACGCCCAGCGACCAGTCATCCTGTAATTATTATTTTTAGTTCAATTTAAAATAAAGGATGAGAACAAAAGAAAACAGGAATTAAAAAGCGAAGAGTAGAAGTCTACAAAACTTTAGCGAAATGGATTTAAAAATGCTTAAAAAATATGTTTCCATCAGGATTCTGTGAATCAATTATTAATTAAATAAATAAATAATAAATCAAATTATTTGTAGGTAACAAACCAGCAGTCGTCCACCCAATTTTCCCTTCGCCTCCAGAACTTTAACTTGAGCTCCAAATGAACGAAGCTGCCGAGCCGCGGTTAAACCACTAATCCCAGCTCCAACAATAACCACTTCCATATCCTAGAAATTTCGAAAAAGAAAATATCAAAACAAGAGATACAAGTCTAAAATTTAGAAAGACTAGGCTTACGATCTCTTTCTCCTTACTTCCATAAACGAAATAACCAACCAAATTAAAATATCATGTCAGAAATAAATGAATAATGATTAAATAACTTACATTATATTTCGGTGTGAGGATTGATGCTTTCGGAAAATTTAGTATTCCATAATTGATCAGCGATTTGAGAGTAAGAAACTTGATAACTCGATTTAATTCATTAATGTACCAAACACGCGCAAGACCACGGCAAATTAGGTATGGAATACAGCAATCCACTGTTAAATACCGCTTAAAAAAAAAAAAAAATTCAATTTTTGAGACTTCAAAAGAAACTTCAAGAAGAAAACGATTGAAATTATTTAAACCAACGTATGAATTTTGTGAGGATTGCGAACCAAATTCCTCAAATCAAAATTAGCTAAATTTTAAGGAGATGAGCTTTATAAAACTGACAAACGGATTGAGATTCCATAATGCAATAACGAGATTTCGCATAGCTAAATAAGCAACTGGTTCAGTAGCATATTCTGGGAAGCTGTGTAATTCATCATACTCCATAACATCTGGTCGTAAACAAAATGCCATCGACTGTTCATGTGGGATATTGAATGGTCGCATAAAGCTCCGAACTGTATCTTCTGCGTGATTAAAAATTCACCATAGGATTGAGAAAAACACCAATTATCACAGAATATAACATTCGTAGGAATAGTGTCTTACAGAATAAGGCTTTTGATCACCTTCATGATAAAATGACGCATAATATTACCAATATTGCGGATAGTACATTAAATATAAAACCATAAGCGTAGGAAAGAACAAAAGTTTGATCATACACTACTGAGTAACTTTTGCGAATTTGGTGAGTAACGATTTCAAGTCATAAAATTTCCCTATGATAAAAGTTTAAAGACTAATGTGAAAATCCCACTAAGACTTTATTTTTTTTAAGGTTCTATTAGAATCTTGCCTAAAAATATGCAAATGAAATAGTGAATAGTTACCACTTTTATGTTCGAATATTTCATTGGTAGGACTAATTCCCACTTCATCATAGTAATATTCATGTCGGAGAAACGGAGCTGCAGGTGAATTATGCAATAAAGGTGGGATGCTGACTGACTTTATCCATAACGTTTCTGAAGCCTCACGAACACACTGAAAATACACTTTAACAAACAAGACCGAGTTTTCATCAGCAGATGAACATTTTTCATCAAATGTCAAATTGGAAAATGACAAATATATCAATCTTCAAAAAAATTATTTTGAAAGATGATAAATACCTCTTCCTCCTTAACGTCACATGGGTCGTTTATGCTACCCTCATCAGTTCTATTACTGCAAACAAAGCCCTCGATATCCTCACAACTTATACTGTTCACAGATGCTGGCAAATGTCTAAAACAACTTTAATGAACATGTCAGTTTATAGCTGGATTAATTTAGAAATAACTTTCAAATGCTTTTATTTTAATGAAAATCCCTTCCATTTTTCAAAGTATATTCTGCCTGTAAACAAAAATAATCTTTGGAGTTGTTGAAACAGGTTTGCCTGAACTTGTTGCAGAGTTTACACTGCAACCAGAAAGGAAGTAACTGATCCTGAATATACAGTCGCACACATGGAGTACAACGGCTTTCAGAAGCCCATTTCCCCTTCCATTCATTGAAACGATCATTACCCGTTCGGCCACTAAATTTGTTACGGTCAATATTCTATAAAACTTCATTTTAATGGAACAATTCTAAATTAAAACAGAAAAATTTAAGCAGCATTAAATTACAACTTACGGTTTCCATATTTCATCATAACATGCACAACAAACATGTTCCCCCTTCGAAATGTGATGAAACGTCTTGTTATTGTAATTTCCTTCAATAGAATGTGTGGTTTCACTACTTTCCCGCCCATAGCACCTGAAATATATAAAAATTATGAGGAAAACAGTACGGTTCAAAAAGATTTCTTATGTTAGTAACAAAATTTAATACCAAGAAAACTTTTTCAATAAATCATTATTTTGTTTCATAGTTTTCCCCATCATACACAATACATATATGGATTCACTTTTAATTTTATTCTCGATCCACCACTCTAGTTATTTAATAAAAAGCGCTTCTGGATAATGGCAAATGTCCATTAAACACTACTAATCTTCTTACTATATATATTAAACTTGTATTTACATTTTACTTACACTTATATTTATGCTCATATTTATATTTACATTTATTTCAACTAGAATGGAAAATTCATTCATGCTGGGTTAGAAATGAAAAAAATAAAATTGGCTCACATAGATGAAATATCTAACGCACACTTCTTCAAATGACCACATTCATTGCGTTCACAAGAACCTTCCCTTGATTCATTCGATTCCGAGCTATTCTTTAAAATAAAAGAATAAAAACCTCGATTTCATTGAATTTTATGTTGGCAAATGAGGAATGAAAAAATGATCTACCAAAAGAAATTCTAGCTTTTCAAGGGTCTCCCGTCACTGTCTGAGTTGTGATATGTCCATAGATAATTTAAAATGCGAAGCACGGTATTAAAAACAATTTGCAGTTGACGGATTAAGCTAATATATATATATATATTGAATAATCTCATCATGAAAAATAAGTAGATATTATTCTAATATTAGAATCATTTTTTCTATTCTTTTGAAAAAAATTTACTTCAGCAATTCCACGATCAACAGAACTTTTCAGATCTAGCTTCAAACGTTTTCTAGCGACTTCCGCTGATTCACGATGATGGCGCACGCGTTTCGAATCATTGTTCCCTTCTTCGTCTTCCACTTCTGTTTCTTCACGTTCATTCTAAAGTATCAATAAAAAATACAATAAATCCCGAATGGTCTATTTCATTTATCTCAGCCAGCATATTTCTCTTGTAATAGGATTAAAAAATTGCTTATGTCAAATGAAATTGAAAATATCATAGTATGGAGTTATGAAGAATTCTACACGGTTCTATTATACCGTATTAAGAAAAAGTAAATGATCAAAAAGAAAATCAATTCGGCTAAAAAAGATATACGATCATTACTCAGAAATGAAAAATATAGTATTTCTACCTTATCCGCCAATTCAGTGTCACAACCATTGTCCGTACCATTATTGTTTTTCTGGTTTTTTTGATCGTGATCATTTAAAGGAGGAGAAATTGTGGGAGACTTTTGAGCACTAGTACTGTAACAAACGATACTAAATTCTACTTAAGCTGACAAAAAAATTAGTAACAAANNTGCCAAATGAAATCTTAAATTGAAAGCATAGATATAATATAATCTCCCAACTTCTATTCATAGGGCTTCAATATTTATTAAAAAGACAACAAATTATAAGAGTCAATTATGGAAGACAGCGAATTGTGCTCAAAGGATTTTCTTGGCAAAGAAAAGATGGAACAAGAGTTGTTACCTTACTGATGAGCGCATGTTGAAAAGTTGTCGACAGCGTACACCTACAAAATAAACAAATGATACAATAAAGATACTGTGGATAGCAATATCGAAGTTCGAAATGATGTGGGATACAAACTGAAACAAACAAGGATAGAACTTCTATGACCTAAAGTGTCGTCAATGAATATACTTCAGCCGTTGCCATTTCTGCAGATGAAAGCCATATTGTAGCAGAAGTGTTCGATTGTCATTCCAGCTAGGATTCTGATGGCAGCTGAGCATTTAAACGATTCGGAAATTCACATGATATGAAGAAAGATGTCAAGTATGTTCCAGAAGACTTCAGGTTACTGTTACAGAGAGTGGGAGGACAAAGATGATGAGGTCATTTGATGACGTTTCTGAAGAGAATGGCGAATAAGCAAATACTCAGGGAAAGTGACCTGCCCTCTGACCGCTACACCCATTCCAACAACCGAAACATATCGATACACAGCGAGACATAAGATAGCGGGCCACGGACCAACCAAGTGGTTAAACCAGGAGTTGGGAAGTGCGGGTTTGACATAATAATAGTAGGGAAGTTTATTCGAGACCAGCTCATTTTCAAGCTCGAGAGAATCTGCAAAGTTATTCTTGATAAAAAAATTTCTGCTAGACATCACTGTCTTTGTCGATTAGCGCAAAAGGCATGCAAAATAAATCGATGGTGCTTAAACGAAAAAAGAGAAGCTGGGTTACGTAGACCCGAGATTTGTCCCCGAGAAGGAATGAACAGATAATTTCTCTTTAGGGTATTTATCATCTGTTTTTGAGTTTTATTGTAATTTAATGAAAAGTATCTAGAAAAACAACAACAAACAAGAAGTGCATAAATTGAGCGAATAACTGTTTAAAAACTATTACATATACAAGTGTTCTTTCTAATATGATACCCGATATGATAGCCGTATCAAATGACGTTGTACCTATGACGTTTTCACTGAAGAACGTAAGGCTAGGACCTGTACTTGTTTTTAGCAGGCAATAGTAATTAGAATATAGCTTGCCTGGATGATTACAAGGTGTTATTGAAAGTCTTGTTTTCATCCAAGGAATTCTCAGATTAAAACAGAAATACAATATCTTTTGTGGTGAGAAAGGAAAAAGAGTGAATGATTAGGTAAAAATAGATAAAATAAGATGCTTATGAATGAAATTACACATGAAATTATTTGGAATGTAATATGTAAAGCATATAATATAAAATGGTATACAAACAATGGGAGCCACAGGGAAGGATTCCTTGGTGAATTGTGTATAAGTAAAATTAAGTTGGAGTAAGAAATTAAATTTAAATGGATGAATAATGGTAAAATCTATCATATTACAACAACAAATAGAACTTTTCATATTTGTCAAATATTGCTACAAACAGTACACATACTATAAGTCAGCAATCTGTATAAAGCACAGCAAAATTAATATCATCCGATGCCTAATGTTTGTAAATCATGTAACTGGCTTTTAATTCTTCTGATCATCCTGCTACAGACTTTCGAAAAAGATTTCAGGATCTGTTACGGATTTGCTGCTAGTTTCGTTGGGATTCTCCTGAAAGACAGTCTTAATCCTACCCCAAATCTCTCAGGTGATTCCGGTAGCATTTTCATTGCTCTCCAATTTTGCTCAAAATTCCAGATAAATTTCAGCTGCTCAAACTAAAAAAAAAAAAAAAAAGTGGGAAAATAGCACGACTCAACAAATTAATAATGCACTACTTCTTGAGGAACATGGCTAAATTCGTGAAAACTTGACAATGTAAATATTACAGAATTTTGGAGGATTTCTGGAATCAAATTATTTCCTGCTGGTAGCACTTACTTTTTCTGGAAGTTCAAAACAATACGACATCTTCTTAAATGGCTCATTCAATGGCACATATTGCAAGGAAAATAGTAACAACAACGTCTAAGACATATCTTCTTTAAATTTCTCCTTAGTTCCACTTAATTTTTCTTTAGCTTTACCACGGCTTCCACATCTCTGTTCTCCCAGTAAAGCCCAAGGTTCTGGATCTGCACTGCATAACCAGCAAAATATTGCATTCGATATAATTAAAATAAAAGCTGTAGTAAATATAATGTAACGCCATTCACGTACGGTATTGTTTGGTGCCAATAGACTAACCATAAATGGTACCGTAAGCATACTAATACAAATAACCAGCTGCAATTAAAATCATTGAGTAATCTACTGTACTGTATGTTTTTTTTTCTCTTAAATATTAATTTTCCAAAACATATTAAAAAATTAAGCTCTTCCGGCAGGTTTGCAAGTTCTACAGTTTGAATTAATTATTATAAATGAATTGCTTTTTCGACTAGTTTTGATAGGAATCATATTTCAAACTTCATATTATTAACTAAACCACTGATAATTCGGATTATCTGGTAATGATGGGCCTATAGAAATTAGTACTGCTTCAGCAATTCCTATCTGCTGCATTTCCGGTCCATGATGAGTTGTTCAAAGATCTCGAGGCTTTATCAAACGAATGAAATTTACTGTTAAAAGAAAATGCTATCAAAAGCAAACAAACTTGAACAACAGCCATAACAAATTCGGTAAATGTTCGAGCAATTAATGTGGCTGATTTCATGGAACCGCAAGCAACTAGTCCAATGCAACCGATAGCACCCGTAAAGCAAAGTAGGGCGATTCCAACATACTCTGAATTCAGAAATCCAAGTGGTATCAGAAATAGGGCACATCCAACCATTGCTATCGTATTGAACAGTTGCAGCTTAAACTTCTCCTGTAAAATGTTTATTATCACATCATTAAAACGCATCTATAGTAATTTGCACATTTCCCAGTTAATAGGTCCAGTGCTTCATGATATTTGTAGTTGAAACGGTACTACCATTCAGGACTAATCTATGGATCATGTTAGCAGTTTTGATGGTAAATAGTTGTAACACAAGACAATCAAATTCTACAACTCATTGTTATGCGAATTTGTCATATTCAGTTATTACCAGTAAACTTTTTAACCAACTTAATTATGGTACACAATTGAACGAATATAACTGTACTAAAAAGGTGAAATATGTCAAAGTTTTTCGAAATTTAAAGCAATCTGAAATGAACCTACCGAAATGCAAGTCATTTTATGAGAAATAATACCGGCGATAAGTTTAATAATTAGTTGGACAAAGGGTGGTAATATAACTGAGAGACCGGTCATCTCGATTGATACCCCTAATACCTTGTTGAAATATGTTGGCATATATCTGTAAATAATTAAACACCTGAAGAATGCAGAATTGCAACAATAAATATTACATATACGATATTATTAAAACAATAGACTGAGTATGTAAAATAATCTAAATTAGGCTTTCGATAGAAAATATCTTTCTAGAATTGTATGGGTCAATATCTCCTCTATAATCCATTTATTTATAAAACTTAATGTCAGTAGGCTGACATGTCTGTAATGTTACAAAAAGAACTTATCTTGGTCCAATATTTAAGAAGCGGATTTGATGAAATCAAGTTTAAATTCGAAAAAATGACTAGAAATTATTAAAAATTATAGTTAGATGTGTGAATTATGAAGCATACTGAAAAACAAGTTGAAATCCAAAAGCATTGCCCAAAAACGCAATCCAAACGGCCCAAACAGAACGACTTGTTGCAATGGATAAATAAGGTACAGAGATTTCTTTGCGATGCTTACGTTCTGCTGTAAAAGACTAACTTGTCAGAAACGATTAATGACTAAATATTAAGTTTAATCTATGACTGAGAAGGAAAAGATAATGTTGATATAGCGACGACGAAACGTTTTCTAATAAAAAATTATTTTATTAAACTGAGTTTGTTTTGAAAACTAAGATAAGGTTATATTGAAGATGCTACGAATAGGCAGACAGTTTTCGCTTGAGATTTTGAAATACTTCATTAAAACCAAATGGTGCAGTAAAATAAGTTTGTGAAATTTTGGAACTCTTAAGTAAGTAATTGCTAATTAAGCTTAAAATAATTACAACAAGAAATAAAAGGAGATTGCGATATTACGGACCAAAATTTCGAATTATTACGGATGTCAGCATGTCACATCACATCTTGTCATTCTCATTTACGATGAAGGGGTTATATCCAAAAACATACATCAGCGTACTTAAGCATGATAAAGTCAATGCTATGTAAGATAGAAAATAATTGTGTTTTCAGTAAATGGACTAACTGAATCCTTATGTGGTACTTGTGCAGAGTATTTCAGAGTTAATCAATCTACTGCTTTGTAAGAGAGATCATACTTTAATTTTTCGTCAAACAGAAATAAATATTCACTTATCAGTTCAATAAACTTAAGTTTTATCAAAAAAGCCAACCTCCTTCGGTAACAAGAAGTAACTCTTTGTGAGAAACGCATGGATGTTTAACAGGATCATTTCGATAAAAAGCAAAAAAGAGGAATGCCAAAGCAGCAGACATAAGTGCTGGAACATAAAAAGCAAAAGGCCATCCGAATGTGACACACAGGCGTGCTGCTAATGGCATTGTAAGAATCTGTGACAACTGACTGCATGAGGAGAGTAAAGTTATGAAGTTACCTGAAATGCTAAATACTCAGTCTTGCAGTATTTGGTATTACAATCTAATGACTATCAGCAAGCCATATTCCTTTATTTTCGTTTTCTTGACATACCGTTATCATCCGTCGTCTCAGTGAACTTTTAGCACAAACAGAAAGAAAAAAGTATGACAGACGAATTAATTGGCTATAATTGGCCAAATGAAAGAAAAAAGAAATAAACATGAAGCTAGCCGAACCAATCTCTGCGATAGGAGCCCAGCTTGCACTAACACAACCCATCAACGGCATCACTGAAGCCAAAGCTACACCTGTAATTTATAAAACTTATTGCCATCAGAACAAAGGAACAATTTATACATATATCTTAAAGCATCGTGATATCAGTCAAATTTCACCCTATCTAAATATGGGTTTTTTTTTCAAATGTTTTGTGAGATTTTTTACAATCTTCGGCATATAATACTTTAGATCTGAGTATATTGATTGATTGTTAAAATAAAACTTTCCTTATCAATAACTGAAATGAGGAAAAAGTTTGCAAAGGAGAAGATAATTGAGTAATACCTTGTATGAAACGGATAGAAACCATCCATGGAACACCTTTATATGCAGCAAATGGCATTAGTGCAGTACCAAGTGAGGAGCAAAGTAGAAGAATACTGAAGACAATTTGCGAACCGTAACGATGAAGTGTATAAGCAATCGGTAGCACAAATATTATGGCACCTACTCCACCTCCGGCAAACACCGTACTTGTTTCACGAGGTGACAATTTTACTGCCTCCACCTGAAAGTAAAATTTTCTCTTTTTTTTTAATTCCTAAAAAAATTGAGAAATAGGAAAAAAGAAAGGGAAAAATTTTAGAAAGTTTGAAAAACTGAATTTCTGAAAAAATTTTTGGAAGTTAATAAATTCCAGATCTTCATTTGAATCAATCAATCAATCGAATGTAGCGTTCAATTAAAAGATAAAGGAATTTAGCAAAAGATAAATGTGAAATGAAATATCTAACCCCTTCGACAGTGACATTTGATGTCATACAAAGGACTGCTAAATTGAAGGTCATATCGTTGGCACGTGTAGCCGTCATACTGAGAACCACTATCAGAAGTATAATGTAACGTGTTCCATTGCAAAAGGCGCATTTTACTTCTGGTTTCTTCATTCCATGTGATGTGTCAACAAGCAACTTCTTGGGTTGTCGCGGTACACCGTGATCAACCGGACTCTCATCACAGTTTTGCTTAGCTCCAATCAAAGGTAGCGTACCTTGGCCCTCGTTTTCGTGGATAAATAAAGTAGAGGGCTGAAGAATACACACTTTGTTCCTAGGATAAGTAGCAACAGTTGATATTGGTACAGTGGTGGAAATGACTGAATCACAATGTCTCTTGTGATTTGTGTAGAATACAGGTCTTTCGAGTGATGGTGAAGAAGCTTTTTGAGGTTCATGCTTGGCCATTATAAAAGGAAAAAAAAAACTAATTTTTGAAATTGTAGTCCAGAAATAATCCAAAAATAGTTAAATACGGTTTAAGATTCTCTAAGGTATGAAATCAACTTCACTGACAGTTTATTTCGTAAGGTTAGCGTTTCAAGTTAGGCCGGAAAAATTAATTACAGATAATATCAGAAAATTTTCCAAATCAATTTAGGCAGCACTTGAGCAAAATGTATTACAGACAGCAAATACACTTGAGCAAAATGTATTACGGACAGCAAATATAAGGAAGAAGGAATTATAAATTAACCCAGTCAGTTGTGCGCAATATAAATATATGTACATATATATATATACTTACCTATATATATATATACTTAAATATATGTTCGGTACACATACATACACATGAAAAAGTAAAGAATTTACATGCAGTGGTATTATTTTATCAGTGCTAATCATATCAAAATGAAATGATGAACAATGGTGCCCTGATGACGACCACTTCGCAACCATATCATGTCATTTTGTGGAGTGTTGTTGTAGGGTTGCAGAGTGCAATTCGTACAAAGTTTTAAACTATGTACTCAAATTTTTATTTTCAAATAATTTTTTTCACTCATAAGCTATTAAGCGGATAATACAGTGCTTATCAAAGATGCGAAATTTCATGGAATTTTTGCCTGTTAGAACAGCTTAACCTTATTGCATACTTTAAGTAATTTCTCAATTATTGTTATGAAAATCATAGAGAAACTTTCTTCAAGAATGTTTTATCTTTCTCTTTTCTTCTCCCATCAATCCCATTCATTCCAACAGGAACTAATCATCCATATCGAATGATTTCAAACTATTCGGACAAAAAGAAACAGACGAGAGCTGTTGTATTGCTACACTTCGAGTGGAACTATCAAATTAATTTATCCATCAAAAACTTGATGATAACAATAGATAGAACTCTTTCAATAATTAGAAATAATACTGATAACAATAAAGATGGTGATAAAAGAGGATTACCGTTTTTTTACATAACATTTGATATCTAGAGAGGTAGATTTCCGTTTCCGTAATGCTATCACAATTGATCACATAGTAAAATATTGCGCTTCAGAGAAGTAGTTGCCTGAAAGTAAAATAATTGTACTATCCATTTAAACTTTAAAAAATGAATTCAAAAAAGAAAAGTTGAATTTAATTATTTTGATTATCAATTTCAAATGTTTAACTGTTGACAGATTCGAGAATTTTTGTTGTTTATAAAATGAACAATTATTTCGAAGGCAAAAAAAAAAAATGAGCTGTAAAGATAACAAACTGATATCTTTTAGAATGGAAAAATAAAAAAAAAACAAATTACAAAATAATAAAACTATGATATGACTGAATTTTCAAATATTTTAAATGAATTTTTCAATGTTCACATCGGTGATAAGAGAAATTCTCCCACAATTCTACAGCACAATGGAAAGTTTAAAAACAAAAAATGTTCAAAATGATTTCGTCATCAAAAAAAGAAAACTCCAGAGCAGCTTTCTTTTTTTTTTTTTCCTCTGTGAAAATTTGAAATACATTGAATGAATTTTTTGTAAATAATGAATAGCAGTTCATCTCGTTTAATGATCGAGATGAGTAATGCTACTAGTAATCAGGATGCTAAAGCAATCCTATTGATGATATAAAATTGTGAAGTTGTGTAAATTTACCGTAAAATTGAATTTTACGAGCAGGATCGATATGAAGATCAGTTGAATGTTGAATTAGCAGCTTAGGATTTCAAGAATTAGTCGAGAATTTAAAAAATATAAGGAATGAAAAAAAGCAGAAAATAGCATTTGTTGACAGTTTTGGTTGTTGTTTACGCTTTTGCATCGAAGTTACTCATTCATATGCTTTCCTCAAATATCAAACAATTTTACTGTATTATAAAAAATAAGCAAAGAAAGTTGCATAGACTTTATGGACTATTTGTCGGCAAAGACGAAAGAACAGTTACTACGATGCCATTATGGATTCATATTCATACTGTAACATATTGTTGTAAATTTATTGATATGAAATTGATCTGTTGGATGAAAAAGTTTGTTTCAAAAGGTAAGCATAATGAATGGAGAGGAGGACAAGTACGACAATCTAGACAGTCTAGCTTTAGAAAGAGGTTATGTAAGAAAAATCAGTCTAGGAACTAATTTTTTGAGTAGCATTTTTTTTTTTTTTTTCAGATTAAATTATTTGGGAAAATTAACAGGATCAGGATCGATCGAAATTAATCAAAGTAGTAATATCAAAATTTTCGACTTGGGAATTTTTTCCAGATTAAATTGTTTGGAAAAATGAACAGGAACAGATCGATTGAAATTAATCAAAGCAGTAATAACAAAATTCGACAAGGTAAAGGTACAGGTGTACAACAATCAGGTGACAAAAATTAACTTAATTACAAATTTTGCAAATATTGGGTTTTTTTTTTCTTTATATTTTT
>PQVD01002395.1:0-12542 GCA_003012265.1 Setaria equina
TCGATTACCAACTGATACTCGAATGGTAAGTCATTTCTACTTGATTTGTTAGATTTTAACAATTCTCCCAAAAATTTCCTTTTTTTTTTGAATATATTTAAGTAGTCAAGCAAATTTCAAGAAGATACAATGTTGAAAAGTCCAGTGAAAACAGGAACATCGAGAAATATCAGAATATCCGAGATAAAAGGTCAAATAATTCATCTTATCCTTACATTTCAATCAGATCATTTTATGCAATTTGCTGTTCATTTGGAAATATAAATTGGACTAGATTTAGCAGATTCTTTTTGTAAACTTCGACGTTTGACATTTCTTGGATGCTTTCATTGTTTCTATAGTTCCTTTCAAATAAAGACTGTACTGAACAAATTCAAAAATTATTGTGAAATAATGAACTGAGTCGAATCATGAACTATAGGGTAGATTCGTTTTGCCATAGCGTGAACTATTGCTTCTAAAATCAAATCACAGGTACCAAAAAAAAACAGTTTAATTATGATTTATTTTTTACAATCAAATCATTCAGTAATCTATTCGTATCCAAATCCGATCAGTTAGATCTGTTTTTTTTTTCCTTTTTTTTTTTTTGCGCGTAACAGGATGCATTATAGAATATAATACTTGATGTATTTTAATCGCACAAAAATTAAGTTCCGTGGGATGCTTTGGAAATGTTGACTTAATCAAAATGTTTTCAGCTATAAAGTGAAAATTTGAAAGCATTTAAGTAGCAACTGTCATTGCTGCGTCATTCCCGCAAGAAGGACACTTAGATGACGTTTAGATAATTTTCAAATTTTGCTCTTTCAATAAAAACAAATTTCTACAGACTAACTCGCTGAACTCATTTAGTTAGGTCTTCTTACAACTCTGCTTTTTTATGTCGGAATCGAATCCCTCGTATGTTTTTCACTTTTTATATTGATTTCATTGATAGCAACGTTTTGTCTAACTGTATTAGAATACTACCTGGTTGAATGTGTTTTTTCTTAGTTTTCAAAGTTTAAATACAAACCAGCAATTTCTCAAATGTCGAATTTTAATAACCAGTCTCGAACCAGAATGTACATAAATTTGATTTGTCATCTCCAGTAATAACAAGTCCGTGTATCCTTGAAATTGGAATTCAGATTCCCATTTCCTTCATAATTCATTATTTTCATCTTATTTGTTTTCTTCTATGTTCTTGTCAATATTACCGAAATTATTTCATCATTCTATATTTGCCAGGTACGCTTAGATACGCTTCTAGAAAAGACTGATGTCTGCTGATGCTGTTACCTGTTTGAAGTATTAAGTAATTAATTAAGTAGACACAGCAGAAGAAGTTACTGGTCGTGCATATTCAGATGGTATAACTCAATATTTGCTGGTAGATTTCAAACAAATTAATTCGATATTGTGTGTATAGCCAAATTAATAATTAATCAGCCTTACTTTGGTTTTAATTTTCTCATCTAAATTCCCTCCAACTACTCTACCTTTTTTCTTCTTTTCTTTTTAGGTATTTGAAATCACTTTTCCATCTCCTTTAATTAAATCCCAAACGGAAATTCTTCATTGTTCAATTGCTTCTTAATACTCTTCCTGATTTTCACGTCTTGTTTCACTCCTTATAACGAATATTTTTTACATGTTTCTTATCAGCTTATCATGAATTATTTTTTTTTTTTGTCTTTTTCCTCTAATAGTTTCCAGTTTCTCTTTCCAAGTGAGAAAACATATTTTCAGCAATACGACTCGTCTAACTAAAGTATCAGCTTCATGTGTCCCTATTTTGCGTCAAATAGGATACGTGAAAAAAAAAGTGCAACAACTGCGCCATTACGATTACATTGCATTGGGAAAAAGTTTTAGATTGAACAAGCAATGAAAACTTCTGAACTCGCATAGAAGGAATAAGGTTTTCTTATTCCTCAAGGTTAAATTTATTTCTACTGAAAATACTATTTCGCTTCTCTTGCAGGCATAGCAATGTCAACAGCGCTTTTCTTATCACAAGATCACTGGATTCCTCCATCATTTCCTACAACTTCCTGAAATTTGGTTCAGTTATTTAATTCTTTATAGTTACTATGCTCTCCTCTGTTTCGTTATCAATCAATTACTCATTCGAACTAATGCCAACTGTAAGTTTGTTTTCCTTGTTTTTCATTTCAGTTATTTCATTTCTAGCCTGCTTCTGTTTTTCTATTGTACAGCCATGATGTGCACTTCGACTCCGATTAACAATCACCTAAACAGTACTTTTAGTTGAGTATAGAAATAGTCCTCTAGCAAAAAGTCAAAAGAAGTTAAAAGAAATTTGAAATTTTACAAGTAATCGCGTTTGTTTAGAGACTATCAGTCCATTTACTTTCCCACACCTTGATTTGTTTTAATGTTTGTTCATCAAATCGCTCTATCTTTCCAGTCTTACATCTCTCAGTAAGATCAAGGTTCAAACCCTGAGTATTCCGGATAAACAGGACTCGAAAACTCCGTAAATCCCCAATTCCTCAACGGAAAATACATTTTATCTACCGAACCAAATAAGTACCGCATAAACTACTCTCGATCTGCTCCCAATGAATTCTCCGTCATTGTCTCAACGTCTAGCTTCATACCTCCCAACTGTAATTTCTCCTTTCCTATTCTTCCCTTCTATTTCTATGACTACTATTATTCATATCCCTCCAATCGTACTATTTCAAAAATCTCATTATTCACTGTAGTCTCGTCAATTCAAGACTATTTCGCATCACATTTTTCACTTCAACTGCTTCTCCCATGTGATCTTTTTTGACCATTATGAAAAAATGTTATCTCGTGATTACTCTAATTTATTTTATCTTTTTTTGAGCAGTTTCACTGTTGAAGTCGTATAGTTATTGTTTCATTGCTGTTTCAAATCTTAGAAGGATGAGAACCGGAAAGGTGTACAACCTTGTTCATCGTGGTCTGCTTCGTTTAAGGGGAAAAGAAGTCTTGCAGTTTTTGCAAGCTCTCGTCACCAATGATGTCAGGTCAGGCCTACTTCATTCATTACAGTAATGCTTTCTTATGAATATTTTGTACATCCAAATATCGAACCAATAGTGGCAAAATTTGGCGTGTACGTGGAAACGTACGGAGCGTCGTGGATTATGTACTTACTTACATAGAGTAATGTAATCTGTTTGCTGCGCTTTGTTTCCACGTCGCAGTTAGATGGATTCGTGGAATTATAAGATTCTATTTAATCAGTAATTCTGATAAGTTGTTGATCAAGAATGATAGAGTTTGAGAGGGAGAGAGGATCTTGATATTCTGAAAACCATTTGGAAAATTAGTACGTTGCGATATGCAGCAGAATGTTAAGTTTCTGATTAAATTTAATCAAGTCTGAATTAGATATACCAGAATTAATAAAATATTTTAGACGTTTAGAAGATGGTCGAGCACAGTATGCTTTACTTCTCAATAGCCGTGGTCGTATCGTAGAGGATCTGATCTTGTACCGACAAACAGATGAAATATTGATTGAAAGTGATCGAAAAAACCAGTCAAATCTACGAAAATTATTAGAAATGTATAAAGTACACAAAGATGTAACAATTGATGAAGAAACAAGAAAATCCGTTTATCATATCGATAATGCAGCTATTGATATTCCTGGTATTCAGGATCCACGAGTGCCATCCTTTGGTAAACGTATTCTCAGTGGAACTTCACCAAGTAATCACTGTACTTCTTGGCATTGATTTTACATGCAGCATATTTTAGAAATATAATATCTCTGATATATAGTACTTCATTTCCTTTCTTTTTATAAGCATAGATCAATTTTCCTTTATATGTGCGAATTTCATAATTTTTAACTAGCAAAAACCGCTTTTTATAATTGTATAACTTTTTTTTACCAGTTTATTGTCAGCCTCTTCAATTTTTGCTTTTTAATTTTTTTTTGTAAAAGATGGGAAACTGAGTTTTTCTTTTTCAATTCCATTAAAAAGTTGGCTAATGATGCCCATTAGTTTTTCATTTCTAGGTCATCAAGTAATGAATGAGAATGCATATCAAGAAAGGCGTTTTGAGTTTGGTATACCCGAAGGACCAAGTGAATTAGCCGGCGAGCTTCCACTATTCATGAATGCAGATATTATGAACGGTGTAAGGTCTGTGTCAATAATTATGATTTTGGTTTTCCTCAACATGTTTTTTTATTCATCAGTTCAACTTCTGATGAAATGTGTGATTGCAATATAGTCCCCAGTATAAAGAGCCGTGTTGACTTAACTCACCGTTTACACTTAAATTTTTTAACAGTTTTATTTTGGGCTTCTTTTTCTAGAACTTTGCTTGAATCTGATAGGCTCCTCGGCAGACTTTTTTTGTTTCCACCAAATCTTATTTCCTTTCATTAAATATTGATTTTGAGCGGTATTAATAAAGTCGCATATTTCAGTACTAACAAAGGATGCTACTTAGGGCAGGAATTAACGGCTCGTTCGCTGAACGCACCGGAAATACGGAAGCGGGTTTTGCCCTTCACATGTACAGGTGAGGAGTTAATTCCCCCAATTTTCAACCATATCCCTTCGAAATATTAAACTAGTACAGACATATTCTTCTATTAAACCCCAACAGCCCTAACTTGATTTTTTGTTCCTCTTTATTCTGATTACACTCAATGCATTTTCCTAAATTTTGTTCAGCCATGATTACTGGCTCGCTAGTTAACACCGAAGGACGATCCGCGGGAAAGGTTGTTGCTTGCAACGGAAGAAAAGGCTTAGCCGTGGTACCTATTTCACGGAACCCCTCACCAATGCACTTCCAATCAAAAAATGAGAGTATTGAAATCTTTCTACCTTCTTGGTGGCCATCTGATCCTTTTCATGTTTCATCCCATACCTTATAAAGGTATTAAATGAATATTTGTTTTAATGTCCTAACAGTCACCTTGATTATTCTGTACAGATATTAGACGTAGAGAACCGTAGAATTTCCTACTGTTCACGAGTATCTCATTCAAGTTTCAATTCGCTACAATTATTCAGTTTTTCCTTGAGTGCTTGTCACCATCATACAAAACAAATAAAGATATCTTTTCCAAAACAAAAATGAAAAAAGCATGTGACATAGAAACATTTATATAATTATGATGACAACTATTACTGAACAATAAAAAGCAAATAACTGATTAAAACAAAATGAAAAAGCCCTACGACACATGCAATGTCGAACGGTTATTGGTATTTTTGAAAAATAGTCTTCGGATCCAAGCTCTCCGCAGAACATTCAAAAATGACTCTAGAGGTGACCCAAACCTGGAGATACTTATGAGTGAAATTAGAAAGCTGTAAAAGAGCTTGACTAACTAGGCAGCACTTGTAAATCAATCCGGTCAACACACTGTGCTGCGGAAAACAAATCACATTGGCTCCTCAGGTCCTGCATTCCTTTTTGTCTGACTTTCATGCCATGCTTTACAAATTGTCCTTTTCATATCATCATCCCCTTCATCGTACAACTGCTTCATCAAACTCATCAATGATTCTTGTGGATCGGCTTTCTGGTCGAATTTGGGCGTGCTAAACAGGGAAAACTGTATAGAAATCGTCCAATAAACAAGAAACTTGGTTTCTAAAATCATACCCTCGAAACTGAGAAGTCACTGAAACGTTAAACAACCAAAACAAATATAATGTTGTGACTCACTAACCTTTTTTCCTTGCTTTGCATTTCTGCTTTTGTCAAATACTTCCAGTTCTCTTCTTCATTCTTTTTCATCATAATCAATAAAAGGTTTGTTTTTTGCTGTAAATGGAATTGAAACTACCTTATCGAAATCAAATTCATTTTTCCATCATTTTCCATTTTTCATCGTTTCATAATGGTGGAATAATGATTAGTACAAAGAGTTAAGGATCATGTCTGATTTGGAGACACTTTCATGGATACCTTAGACGGTAGCGGAACTCCCATGCTTGCAGATATGAGATATAGATGGGCTACCAATAAAGTTTAAGAAAGTATAAGGGAAGTAAAAAGTTGCAATATAACAATTCAAAGCAAGTCAAAGATTTGTAATCTTAATAACTATCATGCCATCTACAGCTTCTATATATTATGAAGGAAATTTGTGATGGTATAAACATTACCACTACCTGCTGAAAGTCACATAAACAGTAAATATGAAGTTAATTCTAAGTTGAAAGTAAACGTGTTTTGGAGGCATACTTGGAAAAACACTAACAAGGGCTTAGGATATCAGTAAAACATTACCTTAAAAGAGGAGCTGGAAGGGTTGATTGTTTTGAGTAGGCCCTTTATTATTAGCAAGTAATTCTTTGATGAGACATCATGAGCATTAACTTCCACTTCACTGCAACCAGGAAATTTGGACGAGAAATACCAACCTGACATTACACGTATTGGAAAATAAGTAAAACGCCCTATATCTATTTTATACATTTACGGTTAAATGGGAATTTCTTCCAAATAGAGCGTACACAAGTAAAGTTCAGAATTTTAATTAAATCTTTACCTTTCTGTAAAGGTGACCGCAATCTGTTCTTCGGGAACAGTATGTATGTCTGGAATGGTAAGATAAAGTTTCACATATTTGTCACTCTGGTCCCAAGCTGCAATATATGCAACCATTAGGAAAATCTATTACTATTTAGTTGATCTCGCATGAGATGATGAAGTCTCAAACTTAGGAATATTCTGTACGGAGTAAAATCTCTCATCAGGATAAATATCAGGGTAAAAATAAGAATTCTCCCATCCAATCAACTTGCTAAGCACTTTCTCTCGGTACAAATATGAAAAAAATCATATTTCCAACGTAAATTAAAGCAACTCAAATGTTGAGAGGAACAACAGCATCAAAGAAATTTCGGTTTTTAGTTTAATTACCATAATTGGTGATTTTTACTGTAGCTAACGGCGCGATGTTTGAAGACACAGCTTCTGTTTTCGACTGTTTAACAGATGGCACATCACCACACCCATCGATATTATTCACTGATTCCAATACTTTTATCTGAAATACAATGGATATTTAACTACAACATCAAAATTGTAAATTTCACTTATTTATATATATGTGAAAATTGTCCAGTGCACTTATTTGGTTTTGCTTTATTTAATTACCAGCAGTATTTTGCAGTCACAATACGTGTCTTACAAGTCATATTTCTAATAAAGTATCTGAATTCAGTTCCCTGATCGCGTTAGGAAATTCAAGAGAAATACTTTATTTTCAAATTCATTTATCTTCTCATCCAGGATATTCTTTACCAACTGGCGCGATGCGATGGAACGTAAGTTTTGTAGCTCGTGTAAATCGCGCCGTAGTTCGGTACGATCTTCCATTTTATCAACTTCTGCGGAGAATTGAAAAAAGCTTCAAAATTCCTAACAGCTGTAACAAGGCATAAACATAAAATCAGCTCTCACTTGCTGAACAAAAATAATTACTCCACATATATAGTCCAGTAACTACCGTAACAGATGATAATGCCAAAAAACTAATAAAAATAGATGGACTGGGAAGTACCTGAAGAGTGAATCTTAATGACAGAATTCTTAGAACAAAGAGAAATCAGAGAACATGTTAAGCACAAAATCTTATTTTATACGATGGCAGTAGGCCAATGGTAAGTTCTGCAAGTTTACGCGCATTTATGACACATCACATCCCATCACCACTCCTCACCTTAAAACGAATAGCGACAACCGCAAGTTAGCTCCTAACCCATCTAGAATATTCTCGATTTTTCTTCGGAATTTGTCTAGATCTCTAACGTCTCCCATTTCATAGCATATCTCTCTTTTACTCTCAATCTTCGTTAGAGTGGCTAGATATTGACTTTTTTTCGCAATTTTTCTTCCCAATTTAATGTCTAACTGTATATGATCTGTACAGCTTTTCTTGACCTCTCACATAAAGACATTTTCCTTTTCGTCGCTCTCAATCTTTAGCTAGAACTATTTTATACTTCCTCGCGCAGCCTCTAAATCTTCTTTCCCATTTTCATTCTACCTCAAAGTTGTAAACTTCTCAGTAATGTAATACACATTGTTCGGGGAGAGCCGAGAATCCGCGGTGTACCGAAATTTCTCAAGAAAGTGACTAAGTAGTGGTACCAGGATATTCCCAGCGTCAGTCTGAAAATGATAGCTTTTAGAACCAATCCTTCAATTTGCTACGGATCAGTTCAAAATCACCCATCCAAATACTCCTACCTCACATTTGAATCTACCTCAACCCATCCGACCTTCAAAAGGTACACTAGCCTCGTTGTGATACTCAGTAGTGGCAAAAGATATTGAGAAGATATGTCTCGCTTTGAAAATGCTTGACTGTCACCATTGCACCATCATCAACTACTCAGAGTTTCTGTCTATGAGTATGTTGTTGCAAGAACTTTAGCAGTGTGCTAGAACTTTTATAAGCGTAAAACTTACTTAACGGGAGGAATGATCTTCTTCACAAACAGTTCCAAAATATTTTACTTCTTCTTTGCTCCATGTGATTTGACAACAGTATATTAAAAAATTTGCAAAAATATTTTTGTTTTACACGTTAATATGCTTTGGCAGGGAGATGAAAAGCAAATTAATTTCCTTCTGACGCGCAAAATGCTTGTACTCAAAGTTGTCAAATACTACGGGAATATATCTGGATATAGCACATACTAGAACAGAAAAAGTCTCCTGAAAATTTTGAAGTCTTCAATGGAGTCTTCAGAAGGCCCATGTATTTTCGATATATTTTTCAAAGCGTTGCACGAATTTTGTTCAATTACTTGTTGATTTCACTTTGCTCTTTTAATTTCCTCTCGTGTAATGTTTTTAATTAAACCACATTGCTTCAGAAAATGCGATGTGATGTTTCTCATCAAATTGGTTCTAATCTTTCAGCCCAAGAATTCGTCATGCTAATGTGCAGATACAAACAGATCACGAAATAAAGTATCGAGAATGGAAATGAATAAGTCAGTGATGAAGTCAACCAAGTACACGTAATACCAAATATTTAACTTTCAGTACTATTTCGTTGATGACTTTCGCCAGTTAATCTTGCCTTAGATTAATTCATTTAATTTCATTTGTTATCATTAGTTGAATATCCACGGAGCTGTTTCTTTTTGCTTCTTTTCTCATTATTGTTACTGAATTTTGCACTATGAAAAATATTCTGATTTATTCAACCAAAAAGTACTAGAATAGTTTTAAATGATGTAAACTTCAGTTAATCATTCTTAAGTTCATTTTCTTTTTTATCGCCGATGTGATGGACAGATTTTTTTTTTTTGTAAAAATAGAAATATTATGCTTTGAAAACTTAACAGTACTTTGAAGTCGTGGAATTAAAATGGTGGTCGAGAAGACCTAAATGATTTAAACATCAATTTCTTTGTGCGTCTATTATTCGTAACTGTTTTGCTTCTTTTTTGACAGATGACAGATAAGAAAGATATTTATTATCACCCTGAGCACTTTCGAAAAGGTGTACAGTTAGTAGCTTGTTAAATCATTTTTGTTCATACTGATGGATGATAAATGATGCAATATAAAAGTAGACTTGGTCCATCAATTTCCAAAATGTATCGATCGATCGGTCACTTTTTCTGATGGTTCTGAAACTCTTCCAAATTGAAATATTTTAACTTTAGCCCAGTGTCTGCTGCAAAGATGATGTGATGATGCTCGTAGTGGAACAGTCAATCAAGCCTAGCTATGATCCAAAAATCTCACAAAAGCTAAATTTTGCAAGTCAACAGGGATGTAATTTATCATTGATGGGTTTGACTGGCGTATATGTTTCACGCTGAAAAACTAGAAGAGAAGAGAGGGAAAATATTTCAAAAGGACATTGATGAGAGTTGCAGAGGCAGTTCAGCTCATAAATGATTGAAGCATGAAAACTTGCTGCTGGTAGCTAAGTTGAACTATCCCTTACATTCTGCTCACTTTTTTTTTTTACTCAACAAAACCAAGAATTATTTCAAGTGCCATTAAAAAGTCAGTCATTAAAGTCTAAAGATTACAGATCGTCCCTAGTATAGTTAGGATTTGAAGTGAATGTTAAATGCTTTGTATTTCTACTGGGGTGATTAATTGTAACACTTCAATAGTTCTTTTTTCTCCATCACTAAGGAGACACTGCCCATTGATACCAGTTTTGTATGCACTTATCGTCATATTGAGGACTGATATCCAACTACTTCCAGTAACCTTCCTTATTCTTTCTTTAAATCGTTAAGGAAAGTTTCAGTAATTATTGTTTTCCTATTGGAATCAGTTCTTCATTTCTTCAAAGTTCATATCTGAGAAGGTGCCGTAATTCTTTCTCTCGAAAGGGACGTGATGTGATCATTTCTCATCTCATCAACATAAGGAAATTCAGTATATAAAGTCCAAATTAATAGCTAGTGAAAGAATTTCTTCCGAAAAAGGATTTAACTTTCTTCCTAAGAGATTAATCTTGGTCACATAATGATGTAATTAAATAGCTGATTAAATGTCTAAAAACAACAGATGAAAAGTACAAGAGATCTATTTAAACCTGAAAATTACTAAAGCTACCATTAATTGATATGAAAACATTAATAATTTTTTTAAAACAGTCATAATTTTACCCATCATTAATTGCTTTTAACAAAATGTTCATTGGAATACTTTTTTAAGCATTTCAATGAATATTTTATTTCCATTACTATGTTTTATTGCTCTTATAAAATGTTTCAATACAATGAACAAATATGAGAACACGTAATGAAGCAATTCCACGTCAAATAACAAATCTAACTTTAAACGAATCTTGAACTGAATAGCAGTTTGTAAATTATTTAGAATGATGCAAATTAATGAAGGACACTGTCCTGGTCCCAGTCGTCAGGGTGGAAGATACCGTCGATTTATGGGCAGTTCGAATGTACGTACCTATAATCGTTGTAATAACTGCCACTGTTTTTCTGATTATTTTTTAAATTTAATTTGGATTTAAAAGATGACAAGAAAGTCACTTCAGAAGAATGCTGAAAACCACTCTTCCAAACTAATTGTTTGTTTTATGACGATCATATTTACATATTTTCAAGCATTCCTTTTTTTCAAAAATAAATTCTGAAATATAAAATATAATTGATTGCTTGTATTTTATCGATGTATTATTTATTAAATTGCTGAAAGTAAATCTGACAAATTCAATACTCCAAAATTCCCGAAATAGAGGAAAATAATTAAGGAAAGCAGTAATGTTAGTGTGGTTGACATTTGTACATTCCCATTCCCGTAGTATTTCGATAATTTTTATAAGAATACAGTGAGATGTTTGTATATAAATGAATTGTTGTTAATAAATCATTGAAATAGGACGATGAAATTTTGAAAATATTGAATTAATCATATACGGAAAAGAAATATATAGTTCGTTTTGTTGAATGCAGTTATTTTAATTCCAACAAGTTTTCTATTAATCACCCAAATGATTTTCTTCGTTCTGATTTTTCTCATCGCCATCTATTAATGATGTAAACTATACTGCTTCTATAAGAATATTTAATTAAAATCATCATTTCTATTATAACTTTCATTCACATTATAGGTTTTCACAACGAATTTCTGTTTCCAGCATTTTGTTAATTGGCTCATTGTTGAATTAATCAAATACTTGAGCAAAATTCAAGTGAAATAACACTCAAAACATTGGGAATAATAGACGTTTTTGAACTTTGGAGAAATTAGTTATCTTTATTTAAGTCTAATTTAGATATGAAGAGTATTCATGGCTTATTTTTAGAAGCGAATAATCTAAGAGTATTTCAAAATTACAATTAATGAATTTGTCTATCTTTAATCTTCACTTATTTGAGGAAAGTTTCGACAATTTTTGACTATTATTTTCAACGAAATGTAAAGAATTAAACAGTCATGAAGTTTTTTATCTAAGATTTCATAACTGTCTAATTCTCGTATTACTTACAATATTTAGCCAGTTTCGAATAAAAACGAACGAATGAATTTACTACAATGTTGTTTTCTTTTCCAATTTTAAACGGATATTAAGTGTTGAAACATTTTGAATGTCTGCAGGAAAATTTTCTTAATAACTTCAAAACTATGCAGCAAATTTAACTAATTGTTGCTCAGAGACAGATAATTTGTGTGAAATAAAATTTTTTGGTACTTTTTAAAAACCATAAATTAAATTAGGAATTTTCCGTAATTTTGCAAAGGATAACGATAAAAATGAGAAAAATGAAACAAATAAAAGTAATTCATTCATGATGTCATCTGTAAGTTTGATTTTATTGATTGCAAAATGCATTTTTAATTGTGTACAAAATGTGCGCATCAGAAGTAAATGGGCCCACTTTCGAAGTGTTATTTTCTTCCCCCTTTTTTTTTCTCGAGAATTTTACGAAATTCTTTGATTTTTATTATAAATGTGCTAATTTTAATGATAATTATTATGATGATGAATTGCATTAACATTATTAAAATAAAAATGGTAATAATAATAATAATAATAATAATTAATAACAATAATAATTAATAAT
>PQVD01002398.1:0-20324 GCA_003012265.1 Setaria equina
TTTTTTTTTTCAGTCTTGTATAAATGTAAAATTTATATTTATTCAAAATTGTCCATGATAGAGCTTATTTTATTGTTCGAAAAATTATCTTTTTAGACAAATACTATATCAGTCAAATGGAAATTTCTTTTCAAATGCGCAAATGACTAGTTTTTTTCAAAAACTCAACAAAAAAAAAAGAAAACTGTTCAAAAGCACTGTTGCTTTTTAATTATATTGTATCTTTGCTTTTTCTTTTTGCATCATTTTGTTATTTTTGCTATTTTTTCAGTAAAAATATTTGTCGGATATTATTTATTTGATTTTTCTTTTCTTTTAGAAATTCGAAAGAGACAAGCCTAATTCCTGCAACATCATTGCGCTATATTATATATGCTTGTAATATAGTGATGATGGTAAAAGCTTCATGTTAACTTTTACTGACAATGTCTTATATTTCAATAGTAGGTATTTTCCGATAATTTCTTCAGAATAACGTAGTTTCACTGGAATTATGAAAGAGACCAAGTTTAGATTGTTGGGGGATTCCTCTGAAGCTATTCAGTTCACAAATGAAGGAAGATATTTTCAGGTTGTTGGCACCGCGTCATTAGCGGTGGGGGGATGGCTTCGTTCAGATTCACGATTTCGGGATTTCCTTTCCCAACGGTACAGGAATGTTGTCGAGGAAGCATTTTGGCAGGTGATTTGTTGAAAGTGAGATTACTTCAATTTAGCACACATATTTGAAAAATTTTCAAAAATCGAAAATTTTTGCCACTCCGACAATTTCAATCTACTGAAATTCGGGATTAATTTATAGGCGCCCACTCTGTACATTTTCTCCTACTTCTTGATCATCATTGGAATGTGTATGGTAGTTGTTAGTATGGTTGGTTGCTGCGGCGCAACTACCGATTCTCGAGTACTGTTGTTAATATATACAGTAGCAGTATGTATTCTTATGGTGTCCACTATTTCCGCAATATCTTATCTCATTTTCAAAAAATTCGGTGTAAGTTCTGATGTTCTGTATTCCTAACTCTCATTTTAAATAGCCCATTTCACTAATATTTCCAGAAATAGTAAAATTATTATAGATTGACGTTGAAGTATCGGATGCTTTAACGTACATGGTCCAGAATTATTACCAAGGAGCAGGAATTGTTCAGGAAAGTCTAGATCATTTACAGGAAGCATTTCGATGCTGTGGTATATTTTTGTTTCCAATTATTTGACATAATATATAACATTATCGTAATTTATTGTCATCAGTTTCCTTGTCTTTAAAATTTTGTTTATTAATGAGTCGGTTTTTAACATTACCTTTTATCTTTTACTTGTCAAGGAATTATCAAGTCTCCTGCTAGCTTTACTTTTGTTAATTTTTCTTTAGTCTCTTTAAAACTCAATGAAACGTGATTGATTCGAATTTTTTTTCCCCTTTTTGTAATTCTACCAACTGTCATCATATTAACGTTACTTGAAAGTTAATGTCAAACAAGATTTTCCACCAGTGTAATTATTTTTGTGGATATTAAGGTAATGGGGGCTGTGGTGATTTCCGGTTCCTACATCAAGATATTCCTCGTTCGTGTGACTTCAGGTGTGATGGTTGTCATTATCGTATAATAGTTGCATTACGAATTGGTTTTTCTATTGCATTCGTTATTTTTGCCATTGTTGTATTTGCCGAGGTTTGTCACATTGTCGTAAACATCCATCATACTTTAACCCTATGTTCTGTTCTTTCTGTGTGCCAGAGATTTGCTTACAGAATTCTTAGATGCATATTCAGTAGCATAATTTTTTCCTGAAGAAAAGTTTTTAGTTTGTTGCAATCGTATCTGCATTGGTCCTTGTAATGCGGTCGAAAAATTCGACGGAAGCGTTAAATAAAATGGACTATGGTAGAAGTCGTTATGGAAACAGTTATTATTGGCATGCTCCTGATCAGTATGTGGATTTGGACTCGTTGCGAAGTAGTGATTGTCCTTTGCCTGGCCACCATCATTCTGAACAATTCATTTTACAACGAAGATAATACTAGATGAAGATGTCTTTTTAGCCTATTTCCGTTTTCTTTTTTTTTTCCAAATGATTTGCTAGACACTTTTTTTTTCTTTTGGAGAATGGCTATTACTTAAGTTATGCGTCTTTCTTTTTCCTTGTTTTTTAAGTCATATCGTGCATCTGCAGTAATTGGCAACAAGCCAAAAAAATGTCAAAGCTTGTTTTTTCGTTTGTTCCGTTGTCAGCGAAGTGATTGGTGTCTAATTTTGCATTTTTCCGATCTTTGCGTTAAATATGTTAGCGTTACGAGCTTCCGTAATTTATAGGTTTTGATCATCTTCCACGTCATTTATTACTGTGAATACCAGTCATCAAGTTCCTGTAGTTTCAATCAGTTTATTTTTTTTAATTTGTTTCTGCAGTCCCTTCATTCACTGTTATATTGACTATTCAATAACACTCTGTCATTTATTACTTTAATTTCATGTCTTCACTTAAATGTTTATTGCCTTGATCGTTTTATCTAAGCGTAATTAATCAACTCATCGTTATTCTGAAAATATCTCTTTGATAGTTTTAATTCTATTTTAGCGTCAAATCTACCATTTTGTTCATTTTATTCATCCAATTAAGAATTACCATATTTTTTTCTTTTATTCCCGATCAGTTAATTTTTACGCCTTAAGATTTGTAAAATGTGCAATTGATGCTTTTTTTTCCATTTCATGGGTTCTATTGCTTATCACTTGTGTCTTCCTGCTAATGGAAGGTTTGTGCAATATCCATGATTTTTGTAAAATAAACAGTTTAAAAAAATTTTTTTTCTAAATAATCAACCGAATTGTTATGCCATTTTCAATAATTACTTGAATCTTGGAATTTTAATTCCATAGGCAACTTCATACTTAGGGAAACTTACCCGATTATTTTTTTTATTATGATGTTGGAAGCTGGTGAAAGTTGTGCTACAAGTCGTTTTGTAAGTTTCTATGATGAGTGGTAAGTTAAACAATTTCCCCGAACACTTAAACTAGGATATTTGATTTGAACAAAAGGTATTTAAATTCAGAAACGCATGGAAGGAAGGAAGGAAAAGGAAAAGGACGGTGTACTTTCTTAATCCGTTTTCTGCATGTAATTAAAAACATTTGTTTGTCCTTTTTTCATCCATGACTTCGGACCAGTTCCACTGATTTCCTCTGCGTAGCGTTTTTTCTTTTTCTTTTTTTTTTTCAAATCTCTTTTCTTTGGATTTTTGAGTTATTTCATTCGATTTTTCGGGAAATCCATCCACTGATCGAAAAATTTTGTTCATCTTTTCTTCTCTACTGCATTTTGTCATCTTTTATACTGTCGTTATTATACAAATAAAAAGTAAATCCTACTTTTTTTCAATATTAATTGCATTTTTCCTTTTTTTCACTGCTAAGGAGCAAAAATCAACTTTCGAAGCGAGAAATGAGATAATAAATTTTTGTGTTGAATTATGCTTTTTTTCTTTAAATCAGAACTAATTGCATATTCCTTTTCTTGTATATTGTTGATAACCTCACGGTTTCTTTTTTTTTTTTCTTTTTATTTCAGTGATTAATAATGTTTCCTGTTTTTATGTTGGAACTGACGTGAACATGAATTTCGAGATTTTACATTGCTTTTGCTGATAACAGACATAGGTATCATTAAATGGGTGAAGAAAGAAGCATACAACCCCAGTCGACAACATTATGGCATGGAGCAAGCTTAAGAGACAGTTTCTTAACAGTTGTTCAGGTTTTCTATTTTTTCCAGTTTTTACCGAAAACCTGAATGAAAATTTGTACGAATATACTCTTTTGGATTTTCCTTTCTTTCATCTGGTACTGTTATTGATTACGTTGTAGAACGCTGGATCGCAAGAAATACGAAATGGGCTTGTGGAGGATTTCAGGACAGCACTAGATATGCTAGCCCAAGCTGCACCTACTTCCAACATACCATCGACTGAACCAGGTACCGATATTTGAGCATATCGTTACGATATCCATTTCAGTATACTCATCTTCCTTTTTTTCTACTAGTTCTTTTTCATCTTGTGAAAGTTTTTGGGAGATGTGTGCAACCCTAAACCGTTAAAATGGGATGAAAGTGCGGAAGTCAATCTCACGGTTTTGATATTTAACTCAGAAACTTTTTATTTTTTCCAGCTGTTGTTTTCTCGATTCTTTGTATCTTTAGGACCTTTGGGGGGCAGAAATGATCGTGCTGATACAGTGATTGTCGTTGATGAAGATGGTGCATCGAGTAGTTCGTCAAGCTCTGGTACTAGGCATAGACTTACTCCAAATGTTAGTGGAAATCAATTTGGAAGATCAACAAGTTTGTGAATTCAGTTCTGCTTTTGCTTTTCTTTCGAAAGAATTGAAAGAAACCGGAAAAATCCTTCCAGACCTCAACAATTTTGCCTTAAAATTTTGTTTTAATTGTAGCTGATGAAAACGACAGCGGTGAAGAACATATTCTTGCGAATGATCCTGCCACTAATACTAATCTTCAAAGGGAATTGAGCCGTTTAAGATCACTCGTTCAGAGTGCTGAACTGCAGAGGGTGAGTCTATGGTATTTAAAAGTAATGTCCGTGACAATCTGATTCTTCGCAAAATAATACTGCAGTAATTTTTCCAATCTTTCTTAAATCGAAAATTCTCGGTAGTGGAAATTCCTGAGTAGTTATTTTGAATATTTCTTCTATTCGATTGAAAATTTCAGATCTTTTTCGTAACTTGACTACATTTTCCAGTTTTGGGTAGTCCTGCTCAATGTTTTACCATTCTTCGTTATCGTATTTTTCAAAGCTGTTGTTGATGGATTCTTTTCTTTGCTAAGCCTTTTAGCAGCATTTTTTCTTTTTCATATTGCAAACAGCACTTTTATGGCTTCTCGACGGTAATTTTTTTTTCCAGTTTTTCTGCTCCCTTTAAAATTTCAAGTTTAAACTATTACTTTTCTACTCCAGGTAAATTTGAGTAAATCCGGAAATTCTGAGTTCATTTCGTAATATTAAATCGAATTATACTGATTCAAGAAACCTTCAGGGAAAAGCGCTACTTTCATCTTTTGCAATCATTCACATCATCAGTTTTCTTTTTCAACTTCCAGTCGCTTTTTTACGGTACAGTTTATTTTTAATTGTAACATTGTGGTTGGTGTATTTGGAAGACAGTAGTTTTCTTTATTCTTTCATTCTTTAGGAGCGATTTCCCCTACTTCTAAGAGATGTCGGACATTTCATTTTCAGGACTGGATTCAATATATATACCAATGGCATTTATGTCACGTCTTACGAAGCCGGTCACTTTTTTTGCCACATTACATGTTGTTTTAGTTGTTGATTTTGCTGTGAAGATCATCACCGTCGTGTTGAAAGCAGGGGTACACTATGCTTATTTATTTTAGTTTTCAGGACCAAGCCTTTATCTTCATTTCAGGGTAATTTTGAATAGAAATCTCATAATATGATTTCCAGTTACTACGAATTTTTGTTTTTGCTAGTCGTATGATTCTTTTTTCGATTGAGATTTTGGTTTATCTCCGAGAATTACTCTTTGTTGATGATTACAGCAATTTACAGCTATTGTAAACTTAGAGTTCTATATCTCTGCTGCAAAAGTTCTATACGCGCTGCAATTGCAAGTATAAATATCTTGCAAAAAATTTACGTTAATCAACTAAGGAACATTTCTGTAGCAAGGAGTTTTGGGTTCTGTTCACAAACGCTTTATTTTTTTCTTTTTTAGCCCTCCTGTTTTACTTTTAAGTTGAAATCAGTCATCTTGGTGTTTTGGATTGTTTAGCTTACCGTCTTGCCGACAAAATTTATTGGGAACAGGCGTTTACGCCGACTTTTCCAGTGGATCGAATATACTAGCCAGTTCTATCGTTACATTTTGCCAATACCGCAGTGGACGCGCTATTTGAGTTATTCATTATTTTCAACTCCACTTACCTATTTTGGTGATCATTTTTTCGCCGTACTATATGTAATTTATAAGGTATGTTTGCAAGATATTATTTGGAACCGACAAAAATCGTAAAAAGTAAAAGTTGAAATTTAGTATTGTAGCTAATGTAATATTGTTTTAGGCATGCTTAATACAAATAATTGGTAGGCGCTGGTTTGAAAGCACGCGTCGTATTTTTCGCCTTACATCTGTTGGTTCAAAAGTTTCAATGGATGAAGAGGATTCAGTGCAATGTACAATTTGTTTCAATGATTTTTGCAATCCCATTAGGGTTTGTTGTTTTTAGCAGAATTTTTGTCTGGCACTGTTGTGATATTGTGATGTAGCAGATCAAATCCTGTTGTCATTGCTTTGCGCGTTAATCTTTTTTCACTTCGTTGTCATGAACGAAAAAAAAAGCTCCAGTCAAATTTGAAAATTCAACAATTTGTGGCTCTATAAGCTATGAGTCCAGTTCATTTTGGTCCAAAATCATCTTTATTCTTAATATTTTGAAAGTTTATCATGTTTGGCATCCCTGCGGTTACGTGTTTGATTTTTTGAGCTGGCGAAATAATACTACTGTGCAATTTTTACATACCCACCGTACTGCTTTGCTATTTCAACTTATTTACATCAATATCCTGAATGTATTTTTATACATGAAATACGGCGATAAAGTAACGGTAATAATTCCTGAGAATTTTAGAGATTTTACAAGGCGACCGAACTAGTGCGAATAACCAACGAATTATCTGTCTTCGCTGACCAAGAGATCAATTTTTTAATAAAATCTATATTCTAGCTTTCTTGTGGACATATTTTCTGTGAGGAATGTATTGGTACTTGGTTGGATAATGAGCACACTTGTCCAATGTGTCGAGCAACTGTTGCCCAGGAAGACAATATGTGGAAAAGCGGAGAAACAACATATTCTCCACAGTTATGTTGACTGAGATAATTTCATTGTCGATTTTTTAAAGTGTCTTTTCGGATTATTAGGATTTTTTTGTCATTCAATCAAACGCATTTTTTTCGCAACTGTGCACTGACCACAGTCAAAATTAGTGTTTGCGGGAAAAGTTAACAACGCGTCCTCTATTTCTTTCTAAAATCTGTGATTTGAAAGAAAAAAAAAAAAGTGCAAACTGGTTTTAGGATATTGAAGTATGATATTGGAAATTTTGTGTACTGTTCATCATTGTGTTGTCGCTACTATCATCCTATAAGAAGTGATGTAGTTTAAGATTTGCGTAGCCTACACTTTTAGACCTTATTCTCTTTTATTTAGATCTTATTCTCTTTTACTTTAGACAATAAATGGTATGGAAGTTTTTATGATTTTCATGCAAAACAGTGTGAACGGTTTAGCTTTGATTAACTAATTGCAGATTTTTTTTTTCTTTTTCAGATAACAACTATAAAAATGACTTTATTCTGGCGTATGCTCAGAACTGATGTTTTCTGTATTTCTTTCAGGGTGATATATGCACGTGTTATTCGGGTTTTTATTGTATTATTGAAAGTATTCTTTTTGCTGTTCTCTATTGTCTATGTTTGAAAATATAGATCTGTGATAACTGCAAATTATATGAATCGTAATAGCTGTGACTTTTCTTTATTTTTGTTTTTGCTTTACAGCTTGTTAAATTTAACAAGTGCAGAATTTGCAATTGTTAAATTTACCTGCAGTTTATCGTGGATAGATATCTATTCAGCGTTCTGCATAGTGAAATAAAAGAACTCAGTACAGTTTATTATTTCGAAATTACTCATTGGAAAATACTTTGATAAAGAAATTTTAAAAATTGTTGGGTTAAAAGTGAAAAAGCTTCCTGTTCAACTAGCAGACCATATGACTAAGTAGTAGGAGGCCAGGTGCAAAACATCTGAACATGTCCGTAACAGGAAATATTGCATCTAAGTATTCAGTATTGATAGTTCCGTTAAATTGAAGGGCCGTAGTTCTGGTCACTTTTTTTTTTTTCAAAAACTAAAATTCCCCGACGATAACGCACAGCTGAGCGGTAAATGAATTCTGGAGCTGTTTTTAAAATATCCGGCAAAGTTTGTGTAATTTAAGCGAATGACCGATTGATTAACTAACTTTTCAAAACATCGAGAAAGCTTTCACGGTTTTCTAAAAATGTGGAAAAAAAAAAGAAGAAAAAAGAACTTCAAGAAAAGTTACTGATATATTGAATTTACAACTTCATATAAATAATAAGCATACAGAGTCTAGGAAGAATGTAAAACCTTTCTAAGAGGGATTGAAAGGTAAATGAACAGGTAAAGATGCTTTATATACCAACTGCATCATTAATTGTAACGGAAAATATTTCACATTCACCGTCAATTTCCAAAGTTTCAATATCATCTGGTGAACCACGATGCGCAAATGTCGCAAATCGAACACCATTGAAGAAAAGCTGGAAGCTGTATCTTTCATTGATAATCGTTATATCAGCACTAAAAAGAAAAACTATTATTTGTCGTTAGTCAAACTGTTCTAATGAAATTAAAATAAATTTCTTTCCCATAGATCATCCAATAATGCTGAAAACAATAAGTTTGAATTTCTAAATGTTCCACAATATCTATATTGAAGACAAAGAGAGAATCTAAATGAAAAATGTTATAAATTCTAAAATAACAAACATATGTTACACCAATCACGATATGTTGTGGATAAAGTAATAAAACGAATGCTTAGAGATAAAATTGAAAATAAAAATGAACATTTCGCCTTTGACGATCGGTAGAGCACCCTCACGTTCTTCACGTCCCCAAGCGTTATTTTCCATTGCGTTACGTACCACAGCACCTTCATTAAATCGTACCGATACTTGCAATGCGTACTGTCGATTAGAATGATATAAATTGATATTAAATCTTTTGCCTAAAAATTTATAAATTTAGAAATTTACCACTATTCATTATGAATATTCGATGAGAAATTGTTCCTTTTGGATGAGCAGTCTATTCTGCATTGACTTTAAATATCACATGATAAGTAGTTCTTATCATTTCATTCGTTTATCTTATTCAATTCCTAACTTATCTCTGGCTTTATTACTAACCATACCATTAAATTACAAAATCCAATCATTAACGGTATGAGATGAGAGAATGATTTGTGATAAGAAGTGCTTATTATGTGATATTGTAAAGGCACTGATTAATATGCTCATTGAGAATAATTCTATTTGCTTGGATAACCTCTTTCTTTCAAGTATATGATTTATCAAAATTTTTTTTCAGTTTTTGACTGTTAAAATAAGCACTGTCATTTCTTATAAATCACGCATAATTTTACTATTTACTAATTAATTAGTTATCATTATGATCATCACTGAGTATTCTAATTTAGTAAATTAGTCGAAAAAACTATTCAGTAAAAGAATAAAGAGTATTTACCAGTTGGCAAAAGAGAAACATCCAATCGTTTTCCCGGGACTACTTTGGCAATCGCTGTATACGGTATCGGAAATACTCGACCACCGTAGTGGAATAATCGAAGACTGACCAAATCTCCACTAACTGACACGTGATTCACCTGAAGCAACATTTATTTCGAAAACTTTATTATCATCAAAATCTTATCACTGAAAAGGAAGTTGTTCGGACTTCAATTTTTATCACTTTTAGAAATTAGGATAGATTATAATTCTACACTCTAACACAATTCATCAAGTTAATTGCGTGGTAGTATTTGAATTATGTGAAATAAGTTAGAAAGATCCGCTTATTGGTGCATTAAATTTTAGAATATTAGTTAAGCTGTTACTCAAAACTCTGAGAATCAGCAAAATTATAAGTTAACATATATGAAATTTGAATATTGGATATATTTTCTGAACTAAGATTTAACTCAAGAAAGATAAGTTTATTTACTTACCCCATCCAGTGGTGCCTTCTGATCGAACGTACCTGCTTCTATACGGTTCGCAAAGATCTGTATGATTCAAATTAATTTAAGTTTATACTACAAATGATAAAAGTTATTATCATTTTGATAAGATGGTCAAACTTGTAATAAGTTTGTTGATTTTAGATAACTCTACGAAATGATATGATTCAATTGATCATCTAGTAATGAAGATTCTACTGTAATTCCTGTCCAATACAAGATTCAATTAATAGTCATGGTTAGCTCGTATGAGAGTTCTGAAATGTTTGAAATGTCATAACAAATAAGATTAAAGGTTAATCTCTACACAAGATTTCTTGCCGTATATTGGATCTGAATCACACCTGATACTTATTATTGATGATACGAATTCGGATATCCATTTCTGTATTTGGTTTAAAGAAATTTTTCAGTCGTTGCTCATTGCTGCCCCAAGTACCGTCAATATATGAATTGTAGACCATTTTACCTAGAACAAAGAAACTGATATAATGAAACTAGTCTAAATGCTGCAGGAGAGAAGCTCAAAAATTACCTTCATCAAAACGAATGCTAAGATGTAATGGTAGATTGGCATTCTTATCAGCGCCTTTGTGGAAATTAATATCAATTCTGAAATATGTTAGTTTAAAATAGACTATTTTATATCTACCAGTTTTCTTTTTTTAATTTTAGATTAAAAAATTAATGAAGTCATTTTATAAGTTGAACAAGAATCTTCCAAATGTACAAATTATTTTGTTTATTAAAAATATATGATCTTAATATAAATTTGAATAATTATTTTTTTCTTCACTGTAAAAGATGACGACGATTCGAAGATATGAGCTACTGCAGAGGAGCGGAAATTGCGGAGAGCACAAAGTGATTAATATTAGACTCATTAATTAAACTTCAACTTCCACAAAGGTAAATACTTTTCATGATGCTAAAAAGTGATTTATGGAAATGAGAAAAGATCTATAATAAATAATGCATACCTTTTGGCATCAGGTTTGATCATGCCAACTGCATGAACGGTCTGTCCTTCTTGAAATGGCTGACTGATTCGTGTTTTAAAAGGTACCCTCTGTAACTGGTGATGATTGTGTTTCATTAAATATATAATCTAATCTTGCACTAATTAAACCACTAATTAATAAAATAATTGCTTATGAAAGGCAACTTCTTTTGCATCAAGCAATATTGCTTGCTAGTATTACTAGCAACTATCTAGTATCTGCTAAGATCTAGCCTTAATCATCTATGTGCTTTACTATTTCAAAATTTTCATCAGATAGCCCGAATAATAATATTGAATTTAGTTGCTTTACATCTGTAGTTACTGCAATCTGCTCTATGCAGTTTTACGAATTTATTCAACTTGATGGATGATGATAACAGATCACCGATCGATCTAGATCTAATCATGAATCTAGGCACAATTACAAGTAAAATAGCCCGATCAAGAATCATTTGAATTCATACTTACATATTCCTTTTCACCGATGAATTTCTTGTAATTGACTTCTTTTGGTTGTGTTCCATCGTGACCTGTCTCATGACCATCTTTTACACTGCTACTCAAGCAGATCTTTAGTGTCAGGCCAAGTAATATTAACGCTAAACATGTATAAATATCATTTAGACAGGAACTAATAATTTCAGAAGATTAAGATAATTTAATGTTCTTACGATTTTCACTATTAGAATAAGAGGGAAAAATATCTAGGAATTTTTAAATTAGAAAAATGATAACAAAATATTGCTGCAACTGAAGACTAACAAGTGCGGATATCAAAATCTACTTATTTAATTAGCAATTTTAATTAAGAATCTTTGAGGTCTTTCGGAATAGAAATTATGTGAGATCATGAAATTATACATATATTATATAATGTTAATAGTCTAATGGCTTCTACTGTTAGTATTAATTAATATAATATTCTTCCTTTATTCTCATCATATCATCACCATTTATTAAGAAATTTTTTTATCCACCCTCATTCTTCCACAGAACATTCATTCGACTGCAATTCCAGAAATATCTCTCTTCTACTGGGAGATTTAGTGCATGAGTATGATAAAATTAAATAAAATTTTACCGTTTAATCTGCATTTATTTATAAACGGACATGTGGATTCCGGAAAATGACATCCAGATGGAATTTCGTACTATCAAAAATTTCAATTTTGTATTAAAACTGATTGATTTTAAGCTCTATCGATCAATTTTTCTTGTTCTTAGCCAAATCGAGCTGCAGATGTTCAGATGTGGAAATGATAAAGTAGAAGCAACTGTTGTGCACATTTCTCAAACTTTCTTTTTTCTTTCTTTGTTAATTTTTCTTGGCTGTAAAGGAAGAAGTTTTAAATTGATGATAAGAAAAAGCCAACTTACCTTTTATCGAATATTTTTTCATTGTTCACCTAAAAAAAAAAAAAAAAATTAAAATTTTCGTAAAATAATCTTTCTGTCGTTGACGAGAGAAACGAAAAGGTATCCTTTTCTGATCATCAATTTCAGTTAATATTTTCATTTTTAATGAGGGAAAAAACAGGTATGTTAGATTTTTTAATGAAGCAAAAGCTCTTCTGTATCTCAATAATAATGCTTCTCTCTCATTAACCAGAAATAAGAACGGATTTGCAATTCTCTATTGCTCGTAAAAATTTCAAAAATATAATATATAAAAACATTTACTGAAATAATTGTATGAAAATGAAACTGAATAGGAGGAGAAAAGTACAGTAAAAGAAGCAACTGATCTGATAAAATCAAAGAAGCTACTAGTTCGATGATAGCCATAAGTTGCAAAACATATTTGCCAACCGATTGCTTCCAATGTGTCTTGAAGAAATGCTATCGTGTTGAATTTGAAGCAATTAATAAAACATAAACGCCAAATGTTGTTCGGCTAAAACGAAGCCACTTTCTTCACATTCTTCACCATTTCAAAAATTCGAAACTTCGATTGAAATCTTGTTAAGTTTATTGTTGTTAATGCTGTTATTGCATGTCTCACGCTTTTCGAATTTCTCAAAATTCGAGGGGAAAAAAAAAATTAAGTTTAAATTTTAACTATTTTAATTTGCAGTTCACTTCGCTACTCAATCATTAATTAAAGCAGCAGTGATGAGCTAAAATTAGCCGCTCAACTTCTTTTCCTCGAATGTTTATCATTAAAGCATCACAAAGTTTATTTATTTAATGTCTCACAAAAATGCAGTAAGATTTGCACATGTTAATAACAGAATTAATCATAGCAAATTTTAATAATAATTATAAGATAATAACTGTACAATCAGATATTTCAATCATAAGCAAATCATTTTCCAATACAACTCGTAAAACTGATCACCAAAATTGTATTTTTTTTTACTTGTCAATTCTTATTTACTTATCAATTTACTTATTTACTTACTTGTCAATTTTACTTATCGATTCTAAATTTTACACAAATTACTCAACACTTTTTTCACACCTTTTCAAGAGCTTCCTCAATTCATATTTTCATTTACTTACTTATTTTTTCCATTTTCATTAATTCATTTATTTTTTATCTCTTTAAAATCCTTCCCAACTGAACCAGCGGAAAAATAAATTCGGGAATTTTTGACCATTTGTTTGCTTAAAATTATGTGAAAGAAATGTTTAAACAATGATTAAAACTAATCCACTATATTTATTACCATTTTATATTCTCAATATTTTTGCAATGTATTTTTTTATAGAAAGTTTTTATCTTTAACATGCAAATATGTATATGTATAGAGTGATAAGCACTGATCACAGATATACAATAATGGCTTGGATTGATTGATTAATTTGTCGTATCTTGCCTAATCTGTTAATCTGTCTTGAATTGTACTCGTAAGATTTCTTTCATTTTTACATTTGAAAAAATTTGCATAATAAGAAATATGAATAGCTAAACAAAGGCCATAAAAGTTTCAATTGCTACTATCAGTTAGCTGTTCTAGAAAGGGTTGACGGTGATGAGTATGTCAGATAGAGGAGTTCGAGCTAGTCGTAGTGGTGCTCTTGAAGTTAACGCTGCCGGTGACTTTACTGAATGTAAGGTAAGAAAGTTCTACATATATTCCGAAAAGTGTTTTTTTTTAATTTAAAACTCTGTTCAAAATATCACAAACCTTATCAGAACAAAAACATTCTATAAAAGTTCTCTGATTTAACAATATAACATACTTTAATTAATACAGCTGTAATCAGTTCAATGATGTTATCACTACTCAATCATAATCGATTTGCCTGCCATTCGAATATTTGGGTACGAAACAAACTTATTTTTGTCATTTTCAAATTGTTGTGCAATTGTGCCAATGAAAAAGAGCAGCAAAACAACGACCTTGAAGGGTTCACTGAACTATTTTCTCCAACTTCTTCGCTACATCACATCAACACTGAACACCATTCTGCCAACTCACATCGAAGATATGCAATAAACCCCTATTGAAGATAGATCGTACTGCTACAGTTACAGTACGAACAGAAGAATTCACTCCGAACTACGGTTATCCCATCAACTACATACTGTAATGCCATTGGTAATAACAAAAGACAAAACGTTCCAAGATTACGAAAGGTACGAAATCAATAACTATAGGTCAATCTCGATCCATAGGGTTATCGTAGTAATGGATTAGTCATTCTCCATTAGAAGATTATGATACTGAGTTGGAGAGTTACGATAAAGAAGGTCATTGACGGTAGTAATGGGTCAGGTCATTTTTGATCGGAGAGTTACGATATTATGTTGCAGTGCAATTATCAGGTTCGATATTCTTTACAACTCCCTTCGCTTTACCTCTTCGTGTTATCGGTTGTAAACACGGAACATCTGTGACGTTAGTTGTCGTAAAAGGAAAGATACGGCGGAAGGATCAACGTGAGAAAGTATTTCACACAACAGGAGATTTTAAATCAATAGGAAGTAAACCCCTAGTTTGGCTATGGGTCACTAAGCCCTCGCAAGGTCATAGCATCGCAGCCTGACCCCATCTGATGACCTCTAACCTTTGCGGGATAGTGCTCCTTCACAGTTCTGGTGATGATGAGTGGGTGGAGTGTGCATCATAAAAAGATGTACTCTAGCAGGCCAGCTGTCCTTCTCTTCTCCTCCCATCTTCAGTGCAAGTCCATTCCTCCTCTATGTGTCTGCCCCCTCTCTGTCGCATACACTCTCTAACACAAAGTGCTTAACAGTGCTGTGTGTTCACCGTCAATAGACATCTTTGCACACATCCACCCACGCACACACTCCCGCCCACACAGACAGACCCTACCATAGAAGAAGCATTGATGGGCAGAGAGCTGCGCTGTGTGGGTGGATGGCTGTTTTGATGGACCGCATCCTCCCCCTCTCTTCCCCTCCCCTCTGTTGCAGCCCCTCTTCTCTCACAAAATATTATGTCCACTTTTGGCGTCGCGACACGTTGTTACGGTTGCGCTACGTGACGTCCATGACGTTTACCTCCTCTGACGTACTAGCTTCCGTGAGAAAAGTTTCCGGACGAGAAGTGTGGTTTTGTTTTTATTACAACGTAAAATGAGGATTTTGGTAGAATTGTTTACACTGGATCTGATTGACCTATTCCTGTACGTTGTAGTGAAATCGATCAAGCTATCCCGTTGAATCTTCTGCTAGCCTGAAAATCATTCCCATTTTTTCTTTAAGAATCATTCAGCAAACTTTTCGAAAAAAAAATTTTAGTTTAGTTGTTTTGTTGCGAGAAAAAAAAAATGATCGACTAATTTAACAATTTGTACATAACTTACTTTTCCCAAAATAACTTTGCCAAACAGTTCTTTCTTTCTTTCTCTGTCTCTTCCTTCTTAAGTTGTAATTTTTTGTCGAGATTCATATTACTTGCCGTTCCCCCCAGTACTTCTTCCCATTTTTGTCATCCTTTCATCTCTAGATTATTTGAGTATATTTACTGTTTATCTTTTCTATCTGAGGATTTTTCGAAAATTATTTTGGGATTTCTTTCCACTAATAATCTATCACCACGTTTTCATTATAAATTTGGTTGAAACAAGTTTCCTTTCTTTACAGAATAAAAAGTCATACAGAAGTTTCGTACATGTGATATGAAGACAGCTTCTGTCTTGTCCATTCAACTAATGCTTCTTGCTGAATGAGTTCTGTGACTGAATATTAAATGTTTTCCTATTTTCTTTTGATTTTAATTCAGAATTGACACTGCACTGCTCCAACTGTTGGAGTTGTCTCTTTTTTTTTTTTTTTTTTTTGTGTTGTTTTTTTTTTTTTTTTTTTTTTTTGTCAACTATCATATGATAACAAGTGGTTTTAGAAATTTCTTTTGTAATATATATATATATATATTTTCGGGTATATACACTCGAAAATTCCGGAATATATATATATGCCGGAAGGTTACCGATAATATACAAAACTTTCAATTGTTAGTTTTTATCATAGTCACACATAAGTTTTTATATGAACTAACAAGACCGTATGTTTCTGTATGTAAATTTGATGTTATGAAACGTAAAATTTTGCATATGTCTGTACACAGTAGAACCATTATTGGAATGTACTATATAAGATGAATACCTCTATTTACACACATGTAAGTGTGTAAACAGAGGTATTTACGTTATAGTATCGTATTTTTATACGAATATGTAAACTATTCGTCCTTCCATACCTACTAGTATTCGAACCAGAGTTTTGCCTTTTTTTATTTTAAAAAGTTATTTGGGAATTTTCTCCTGTATATTGTGTTTTAAACGTTTCGGAAAGCACATATCAAATTCATTTTCCAGTTTGACGGAAACATGAGTCGACCACGTGTTTTCTTCGACATTACTATCGGTGGACAACCATCCGGACGTATTGTTATGGAGGTAGTGTGCTTTTCTTTTCTACATGATGCACATCTTTGGTAGTGTGTCAGTGTTGGGTATTATTTTTACCTAGCTTTAGACTTTGTGTAGCTTGACGGTAAGTCATTCAGGAGGAGGAGGGAAATACCACAGATGATGGATGATGAATCAATAATTCATGATATGTTTTGCGATCTTCATATATTCATTACGTGTGATAGGATTCGTACTCCTTAAAGTTTGCCTCATTGATACTTGTCACAGCGGTTGTAAGAACAATATCTTGTTTTTTATAGATTTTAATTCGCATCATTAATTTTCATGTTAGTGTTGTCACGGTCTTAATAGTCGCAGTGCTGTGATATAAGGGCAACAACATATATAGTAATGGTAGTTATGTTTAAAGAAAAAAAAAAGTGGTAATTGGAAATAAATGTGTTGGATTAGGTCCAACATTTTAGTTGTTTAACGATGTGGTACCGAAAACAGCAGAAAATTTCCGTGCATTATGTACGGGCGAGAAGGGCATTGGTAAATGGGGAAAACCGCTACATTACAAAGGATCAACATTTCATCGCGTTATTCCAAATTTTATGTGCCAGGTTTTTCTGTTCTTGTTCATAGATGTCAGCTTAGTCACCATAAGCCGTAGTTCCTATTTTGTATCTCGAAATTTAAGGAAAGCCTACATAATTCGGTAGTGTTGTCCACGCAGCAATTATTTCATAATTTCACTGTCTACTACAAGACTAGAAGGTCAGATGATGAAGGCATTTGACTAAAGTTGGGGTCGACAGTCTTTCGACAGTTTCCAAAATATTTTATTTACTGCACTAAGTTTAGATTTTTCCCTCTAAAAACCAAAATGCACTAAGCTATAATACAGAAAGCTATCATCTGTTATGTTGTGCTTTAATCTCTGAAAAGCACTGCAGAGATTAATACAACATGTGTTAGAATAGCTCCAGCAACTGAGGACTTCTGCTGTCTTACCGTATTTGTGATTTTTATAGGCGCTTCGTCGCGGCAATATTTCTAAGCAAGAATTCTAGCAGAAAATGATAGAGAAGTTAACGTCTGCTCATCTTAAAATTTAGATGAATTTCAAGTGAAAATTATTTACTCTTCAATTAAAAAAAATATATGTCTAAAATTTTATTTACAGGGTGGTGATTTCACGCGTGGGAATGGAACAGGCGGTGAATCAATTTATGGTGAAAAATTTGAGGATGAAAACTTCAAGGAAAAGCATACTGGACCTGGCGTGCTATCCATGGTAAGCGTGCAAAGACAGCATAGACTGGCAGAGCGACCTAGCGATAATGCATACTGTCAAAGCGTTGTTGAGTAATCTAATGTCCGGGGTCTCTTCGTAACTGCTTTTCAACATTTTTTGTAAAGAAAATTTCTTCATTCTTGTTAATACGATGGATGAAGAGCTGAACAAAACACTTGCAACTGAAGAATAATAAAATGTAAAATTTGTGTAGGGGGGCGTAGTCTGTGCGAGCTATTCTTAGTTAGAAATTATTTGGGACACACAGAGGATGCTCGACAAAGCGGGTTGAATAGCTCAGTGATAAAATGGTGCGAAATGTAGTCGCTATTTTCCAGTTCCATTTCTGCGCTGTTTTCCTTTCTGTGCATTAATTAAAGCGAACAGTGATGATTTGGCTGTGGTATTGAAATGCAGTGAAAAAAGTTGTACCAATTTTCGCTAGAATGTAATGTTGCTGAGTTCGCTTTCCATTGTACTAGCTTACGCTATAAAGGTTGATAGTTAAAGTCAGTTAGAGTCAATTTAGGCAAATGCTGGTCCAAATACAAATGGATCTCAATTCTTCTTATGCACTGTGAAAACAGATTGGTTGGACGGTAAACATGTTGTGTTCGGTCGAGTTACTGAAGGAATGGATGTTGTACAGAAGATCGAAGCAGTGGTCAGTTGTTTTATTAGGACAGATAGTAGTGTATGTTCAGAAAAAAGAGGAATCGATTAATAGATGTATTCTGATTTGCGAAATTGTTAGGCTCGTCTGATTTATAGTATGGTTTCTCGGTTTTCGAGAGTTTCAAGCTACTATGAGCAAATTATCATGAGCATCAAAGAATTTACGATTCATTGTTTTGCAGGGTTCACAGAGTGGTAAAACATCGAAGGACGTAGTAATTGCCAATTGTGGTCAATTGTAAGGGTTCAAACGTTAAATGGTGTTGAACTTCTGTGAAGAAACTTTCATTCCTCGTTTGATATTGAATTATTATTCAGAATAGCTTCCCTTTCATTGTCCCCTTCCAATAGATATTTTATGCTTTATAAGTCTTGAAATACTATCAACTTGTTTTTAAAATGGTTTTTAGTCAAGTCGAGTAATGATTAACGTTAAATTAAATAAAAGAGTTGCTTAAGATAGCTGAACAATGCGCAGTTGCTTGACAGTAAGATTTAAGGCTTTGTGCTGAAAGTTATTTTGAACAGCAGTTAAAGTTATTTAACAGTTCCAAGTATCGCTGGGAGTTTATCAGATTCATTTTCATTAAAGAAGTTCCTCATGGATTATTTGTTCTGGCGAAATTGTCCCTTTTAGGCAGTAAAACATTTACAATCCATAATTGTTTCTGCTGTCATAACATATTGTTGCTTCTGAAGAGTTGCTTAAAATTGCTTAGTTTGTTTTGGATAACGTACAGCTGGAATTGAAAATTTTTTTTTAAATCGAAAGGGTTTTGGATCATTATAGATTTTGCGATACAATGAATGTTATGAGCATAAGAAGTGGGAAATAAATAGACTTCTGCAAGCGGAGGTATGAATATAAGCTCCGACAGTGATAGCGCATTCTATATAACCTTAGGTACGTGTTATTGTTTCCATTGTACCAAGGTGGAATTATTATTTTGATTGATTGAAGTTATAATTAATATTAATTAAGGTTAAGACTTACAATTTAAAAGTTTTCGTAAGAGATATCTTGGGATCTATGGGAGACTACGGAATTATTACTATTTTGGAGGTGTATATACTACTATGTACCATAACTAATAGATACAATATATGTAAGGGGAATTGGTTTTGCGGAAAAAAAAAAACATTCCGTGAGAAGATCGTAATAATTATACATGTGAGGCAAAATTGGCATTTGTTTTATTTGGCCAAGTCCGGATGGAGCAAGTTAAAGTTTTTGAAGTAGGCGATGGTGAATGAACTTTTAAAAGTTACTTCTAAATTTCATGGTATAATATTTTAACTTTGTAGTAAGTATAATTTTCATCTTCATAGTAATTATTAACATGGAATTCCTCATCGTTTTAGTTTGTTGCATTAGCATATCGGAAACTTTGTACATTTTAGAAATTTGATTCTATTTCAGGTGTGTGTGTATGTGTGTCTAATTATCATGAATCATTTTTCATATAGTAAAGGATTAATTAAAAAAAAAGAAATTCATGAAATGATAGGAATCTATAAATCCTGTTTATTTATTAAATGTTATTGTTACTATTTTTATAGTATGATTCATTCATTATTTTAAAAAGAAAAAAGTTTTTCTTTTTAAATCAAAACTCTTTATAGAGGAAAAATTTCATCATT
>PQVD01002399.1:0-26667 GCA_003012265.1 Setaria equina
AAATTTTTTTTGAAAAACTTTTGACAAATACTTGATCAAACAAAATTTGTTACTTAATTAATTAATATAGCAAAATTTTATATTAGTCGTTTTATCTAATTTATCCAATGTAAATTTATATTTTTGATTTTTTTTTNNTATAAAATTTATAAAATAAAAATTTATATTTTTTAATTTTTTTTTTTTTTTTTAAATTCAGTACCATAAAAAATATATCAATTATTGTTAAAATGACGGCAAAAAAAAAGGAGTGAAACAAATCAGAAAACTGAATGTGTTCAATAAATATCACAATTTTTATCTGCAAACAATTGTTATATGAAATATTTCATATTAAAATGAATTTTCTAGTTTTTTTTTTTTTTCCAAATCTTCCCAAACAATTCAATTTTTACGACAATATGAAGAGGGAGAGAGAGAGAGAGGGAGAAAGAGAGAGAGATGTGTGAAGGTTAAGATGAAATTTGAATAGAAATAATAATAAATTAAACTTTTTAATGGTAAATTTTAAATGAAATTTTTGCAAAATTTTATTTTAATATTATTAATTTTATTAAGATACGTAAAGGTGATCGATTTTGGTATGAAAATTTCTTCGTACCATCAGCATTTACATTGGAACAGCTGGGAGAAATTCGAAAAACAACATTGGCACGAATAATTTGTGATAATTCGGAAGGTATCCGAAAAATTCAACCAAATGTTTTTACACTTGCTGATAATTATGGGTAATTAATTACAAGATTATTTATTCATTTCTTTCTTAATTAAATTGAGTGAAAAAGGACGAACAATTTAAAACGTAAATTATTCGAACGCTATTGTATTTCATTTAAATTTAAATGAAATCATTCAAAATAGAAGGAAGAAAGATGCTTTAAAAAGAAAAGCAAAAGAAAAAAGCTAACTGGCATATTTTCCGAAATCAGAATGATATATTTTTCGTATTGAAAGATCTGGAATTCATGTTAACATATTGGTTTAATTGTATGCAGAAATTGTCCTATGGATTGTAATTCAACGATAATCGATACGATTGATCTAATCCAATGGACTGATCAGGAGCCTAGGCTAAAATTACCTATAACAATGGCTACATTAGAAAAAGCAGTACGTCTAGGTGCCGAACATGCGAAACGTTTAAATGAAGCGGAAGCTGATCGAATCAGAAAACAAGGTAATGCTGAAATATGTTTAATTCAAATTTCCTCTCTCTTCCTTCGAAAAAAAAAAAAAAAGAAAAAGAAAAAACAATAGCAAAAAATTTTTTGATTTATCTATAAATTGATGGACTGTATTTGAAGGAAGAAATAGTAATGGAAATAAAAATCGAAATTTGGCAGTTTATGCACATTCAAAATTAATGGCACCTAAAAGAGAATCATTGGAAATTTCACATCGTGCCGAAGTTTTACGAGAAGCAACCAAAGTATTGTTAAGAGGGTAAGTTTAATTATTTGTAAAAAAGTTTTTTTTTTCAAATTTTACATATTATTAATTTTGCATAAAAAATTTATCACAGTTTTATTTAGTGATGGTTTGAGTGAACAGGAACGTTTACCACTGGAATTAGATTTGGCAACGTTGCAACGTTTGCTTCCGGAAATTGACGTATCACATTTTGTTGGTAATATAACCGATTTTCTGGGCGAAGAAAATCCAACAACTGATGAATGCTTACCAAAACCATTACCCTGTGATCATACAACCAAATATCGTACAGTTTCCGGGTGGTGCAATAATTTGAAATTTCCACATTACGGTAATGCATTTGCACCAATGCGTCGTTTACTGGATCCGGTTTATGAAGATGGTGACTTTTAAAAATTTTTTATCATAAATTTAAAAAAACTTTCCACTTTATATGAAGCAAAACTTTCATGCTATAATATAGTTTTATTATGTGTCAAATTTTTAATATAAATGATTTAAATTGCCGTTTATAGGTTTTGATAGTCCACGTATAATGGGACGTAATAGACGTAAATTGCCGTCAGCTCGAACGGTATCAAATGCTGTCCATGCTGAAGCACCGTTATTTCATGCCAAATATACTCATATGCTAATGCAAATGGGACAAATAATTGATCATGATTTTGCGCATTCACCAGTTTCAAGAGGTTTTAAAATTATTTTCAAAATTTCATCCCTAATAATAATAATCATTTCAAAAACAGGAAAAATTTTATCACTATTTTAACTTGTATAATTTACGCTATTAATATAATAATAAAGATATAAAATTATATCTTGAATGGGAATAATTCAATTATCATATTTTCAGATATTTTAAGCAAAATTTTAACAAATATTTGAAATCTTTATATTTTGTATGAAAAAATACCTTTTTCTTTCATAATTTTTTACTTCTTTTTCTCTTATTAACAGGACCCGGGAATACGATTCTGGATTGCAGTCGTTGTGATTCAGCAAAAACCACATCAATACATTGTTTTCCGATACCGATCGAAAATGGTGATCCATATTTTCCACATTTGCTTGATAATGGTGAACCAAGATGTATAGCATTTACTCGTTCCCTTCTAGGACAACTTACACTAGGATATCGAAATCAAGTATGTTTTTTTCTTTAACAGAAATAAATAAATTAAATATTGTAAAATTTTCTAATGTTTCAAAAAATTGTCATAAATGTTAGCAAATTTTTAGTTGGATCAATTAACATCATACATCGATGCTTCATTTATTTATGGTTCAACGGAATGTGAAGCAAATAAGCTACGCTTATTTAGCCAAGGACGTCTTAATTTTACAGATCTTGGCTTCAATCGTGAAGCTTTACCGCAAGGACGTCAGGAAAGAGATTGCAGGTTTTGCTTCATATAACTAATTGAAAATTCCAAATGACTGGTTTGAGAAAAAGAAAAAACAAAGAAAAATATTAATCTAGAATTATCAAATAAAAAATAGTTTCATCTTTTTTGAATTAAAATTTTCTCTAATTTTTTTTATAAAATTCATATTTTTAAAAATTTGGAACATTTTTTTTTTTTTTAATGACTATTTTTCATCGGTGGTACTGAAATTTGATCGTCCGTAGAACTTGCATAACAGGTAAAAATGATTTTTAAGATCGTATTTGCAAAAAAGAAAAACTACAAGACATTTTACCCGATTTACAACCACTACAAAAACGAAATGAAAATAATCATTGTCGAATGAAGGGATGGTTGGAACAGTGGTAATAACATTAATAGTGATAATAGTATCAAGAAATAAAAAAGTAACATTTATTACAGTGATACTAACAAAGTTCTGCTTTCCTTTTTCAAAACATTTATGAAGCACTTAAAACTGATGAGAAAATTAATACAGCCAAAGGAAAACACCTGAAAATGGAACCAAATAAAAATGAAACAATAAACAAAATTAAGGGAAGAAAGAGCACTTCATATTATAAAATTTAATAAGCGGATGGATTGTTTGCACTATGTGGCATTTCATTTCGAGATCAACAACACATTTCAATATAAAGTCGACAAAAATCATTGATAACATATTTAACATGAAAAAATAGGAGGAATACACGAGATAATTTTAGCATTTTGTCAGGTTTTTTCCTCATATCTGGATAATGTGTAAATGATTTCTGTTTAACCCTGAGTTCTTCGCCAGTGTTTTTTTGGTGTTTTGTTCCTTTTATCTAATAAAATACCATATAAGCCATAGTCCAGAGCCAAATTTTCCAATTCCCCACCCGTGACAGTGGACAGCTCTGAGGTTCATTGCAGTCATATGTTGTTCTGTGCTATGAAATTTTCCCAGCTTCTGAGCGGTATGGATTGTCGCAGTGCAACTGCTATTCAAGGGCTGCATAACTTTTCCTCTTCTGCTGACCTAATTAAGGTTGACATGCTGAGGTACAGAAACGGGTGGGACGCCATTTTGACCGGTTGACGAAGCAATACTCGTTGTGGCTGATGGTGATGAATTTTGTTGGGACGTTGAATTTTGATTTGATACAGCCTAAAGGCAGAAACAAAGTTGCCTAATTTTGTTAAACGTAGCACTTGTAAAGAAAAAGCTATTGTAACAAGGTCACCCAATCGGACACTAATTAGATTGTTAATGAGTCAACAATCTTATACCTGATTATTACTGTTTTGCACAAGTGCCGAGGTGGTGGAATTGTTTGCTTCTCGTTCCTTTTTGAATTGTTCGAAATCATCACCCAGTATGGTTGCAATTTCACCCTGCATAAATGCCCACGGCATATGCGACCCAGCCAATGGGCATTTTTCACCCGATGGGCAGTACACTTCCTGTAACATAAGAGGTGAAACTAATGCGACAGGAGCTGAAAAGAACTGCTTCTACTAATGAAGTTATATACACACCTGAGCACTTCCCTGTTTTTTGATACTTTCTCGAGAGCACGGGAAGCAGAATTTATGTCCTGAGACTGATGGGCATTGCACAAAGTGAGTATCTTCAAGGCGTTCGTGGCATAAAGTGCACTTCACTACTCGGTCACTGCTAAAATTAATCCTTTGATAAATTTCTACAAGATATTTTCCGATGATTTAATATCTTAAAATCGCTGTGATGTGCAATTAACCCCTAAACAATAAGTCCATTTTAATTTTTTTTCGAATTGTTTTATCCATTAAAACTAATAAATCCTTTCATCCTCCTTCATGAGAGAAGAAGAATTTCGAATGCAAGAAGCTCGTTACTTTTGCGAATTGCTGAAGCTTCGTCTGTTACTGGGATTGTTGTTTGGATGGTCGGGACTATGTGTTGATGTTGGTGAAGCTGAAGTTGTTTGCGCATCCCCTGCAAACATACAAGAATGATATTTCAAAAGGTCTTTTCTCCTTTTATGCAAATATTTACAGAATTCCAATTTTGGACATATGTTGGAAATATTTTAAATCACTTGTCGACCATCTCCAAATTACAGAAGTAATTTTAAGTATATCTTTGTTACGCATGAAAAGTTAACAATTCCAACAGAAAGTTTTAATGACAGATAGCCCTGATTTCCTTAGAATCTTTCATAGAAACAGATGGATGGTAATCTGTAAACTATGTTTTTGACCTCAGAATCTGATTCATGTTCCATCTGAGTTCAAAAGATTCACAATCTAAACACTCTTTTCAAATAAAATAACTCATTTTTCTATAGGTAAGTAACAATGTAATGACCAGCTGATGTCTTGATAATCCTACTATGTGCACTATTCGACGATGAAACATTTAGCTTTCCGTTTTATTCATAAATTCATCCATCATTTCAGGATGTATGTTTCCAGAGCATTTAATGCTACCCTAAATTAATGTTTCTTACTACACTGAGATCGAGTCTTCAATTTCATTGCTGTAGATTCGATTTGGTCCCTAATAAATATATGTTGAAAATATTGTTCCATTTCATGAAATGATCCATCTGATGTCACTAAGGAGAGAGCGATGATGAGGAATAATTGTGATGGTGGATTGGATGAAATTACGCAATTTTCTGAGATTATTGGAAAGGTTCATTGGCCTAGTTGGCCTTCGTCTCCTGGAGGGGGAGTGACAAGGAGTAGGGAAGAAAGGTGCCAACATGAACTTTTCATCTTTCTTCACTATCCTGATACACACCATAGAAATATTTCAGAACTAGAGCAAAGGAAAAGACGGAAAAACTAGTTTCTTCCTCTTCCTCGGCCTTCCTTCGGAACGAAGTTCGTTGATTCGTTTGTTTCTATTCATTTGATAACCTCTTTGTCAGAGTTAAGAAAGATGATCGGGTTGAAGTTGTCATCAAAATTGAAAAGGTCAGTGAACGAAGTTTAGATTTTAAAGAAGGCTAGTAAATAAGAGGAGGAAGGACAAAAGGGAGGTAGAGCGATGATTAGGAAGACTGGATGTTTGAGAACAGGTGACGATTATTTCTCGATTCCGATTACGGGGTGGTACAACAACTTTTCGACCTCTCGTTCTCTTCTCTTTTTACATGCCATGAACAACACGTTTCTCCTCATTTCTGATTCTAAATTTAGAGATTTACATGAATACATTAAAAAGCCTACAGAGGGAATCATGCGACCTCATGCAAGAAGTAGAAAAACTAGTTTTGTGGTAAACGGCTGGCACCAACAGTTACGACATTATTTAACTGTCTAATTGTCTCAGTTGTATTTCTAATACACAAAAGTTTGATGAAAAATGTATATAAGTTATCAGAATGCTTATTTAATTTGCAGTGATTGTTCATATGGTTTAAAAAAAGTAATTTGAAAAGCGACAGTTATTGATTAGCAAGTGTTGGGTGACATCTAGCTATTGTCACATATTGTACAGAAAACTGACAAACACATGGCTCCTTCCTAAACGAATAAAGAAGCTTTTCCTCCAAATGGATCAGGAAAGTGAAAATTTTTAAACTTTTGAAATTAGCGAACTGTACAATATGCCATTTGTCGAGTGTACACATGCAAATCATTTCGGACAAAATCTTCCTTTCCGGTGCTTTTTCATAAAAAGCGCATCCCTCACCTGCGTCTGTCCCCTACTCCATCTTTCTCTCTTCCCTGATGAGGTTGTGAGGTTATTCTACGCTAGGTTATTCTACGGGAGCAGTAATAATGGGATGTTGAATTTTCGCCACTGTTCGCGACCTCTCTAACCAAATATCTGGTGTTCCGTAGCAAACATTACAACCACCGGATTGTACCAGCGAGTCACATGGCACCGAAAACCGGTTTTCCATCTGTCCGTCCGCTCGTCTGTTATCGGTACGATAAAATACACACTCATTCTTTTCCCATCCCGTTTACCCTTGCACAGGTATAAGCCTTTCTTACTTCCTTGGTACCTCCTTTCATTGAGGATGATTAGAGTGGAGTGAAGAGGAAAGAACGGAGTTAACAAACTTTTCACAGTCATTACCAATTTCATTAAAGAGGAGAGAGAAAAGAAAGGAAACATGGGATAAATACAAATAAAACACCGGTTCATTTCTTCCTTCAACTGTACTCACATTTCAGTCTCTCCTTCAATACCGTACTATTTTCACTGCAAAAATTTAAAAGTGTTAGGATTTTGCAATAGCAACAGGTCCGTCACCTGTCTCTTGCAGTTGTCATCGTTGAAGTAGACAAGATAAGTGAAGTCATTGAACTGTTTGATAATGGGTATGGTAGGAAAAGGAAACTGGGAAAAATGAGAGAGGAAAAGGTATCGAGAACCAGTTTCCGAAACAACATCAGGTCATCACCAATCCTGTGTGTAAATTGTAATGGGGTTAATGCACCACAACCTACCGTCAATATTGTCACCTGTCACAACAGTGGTACCGTCTGCAGTAGGTGACGATACTGCTGGATACCGGCAATAGCCTCGTATAAAAGAGAGCGGGGAAATCCAGTTCCTGTTAATAGTTCTTGATTGATCATATACAATAAATGCAATGATCCGCAGAGGTCACGAGAGCGGAATCAGTGGATAGGTAGGTTATCACGGGGGAGGACGTGGTGTCTACCAGCGACGACATGACATCTCTCCTCAGATCTTTCTCCAATTGGTATTTATATACCATTTATGTGAGCGCATCAGATGATGCCATTCATTATGTAATAGTTCCAACAACACAAATCTCCCCGCTTTCCCTTCTCTCTCCCAAATCATCCTTCCTCTTTTTACCCTTACCTTTTTCCTGTCATAACTTCCCGTCTATACTGCTTCCTTCCTATTCACTTCTCTGTGAGTCATTAAATCTCAACTTCCAAGATTCTCTGAAGCCTCAATAAAACGTAACAAAAGAAAAGAAGTTTCTCGCATGACAAAATAGGGTACGCTAATTAACCTACCACGTTGTACCTTTCCGTACACATCCGGTTTAATATCATCCGACGAATCATGATCACGTTTCCGGGATGCTGCAACAGCAGCGGCAAGCGATGCATTTGGAGGTAGCAAGCTTGCTACGCTATTTGATACTAAATTTGGGAATACACCTAAAATCAATAACTTTAGCTAGTCGATATGAATGAATTAACAAGCCGATCAAAACTCGTTTTAACAATTTGCTTTTAACTGGAATTTTTAACGAAAATTTTCCGAAATATTCTCTCATCTTTAAAAGGAAAAAAGTTGAAAACTAGGAACTCACTCATTGGAAGGCCATGTTGCATAAGAGAATTCTGAAGGTGAATTGGCCGTTGTAACTGCTGCAAGGCATGCAAATCCTCAGCTGTGAACTGACCGGGTTGCCTACCGGTTAACGATATGAATCGCTGCTGCTGTACCAAAGCCTGTAACAATTTTTTACAGTGGTTGAAATGGACAGCGCAGGAGGATTATTCGGCCTTTATAGCGGAGACCGTTTTAGGGGAATGTACCTGAATGTCATAAAATGATTAAGATCAATTTACCTAACAACAGTCACAGTTGTTGTGATAATAGCTGTTACTAACCTCAGTTAATTGATTTAACGGTAGTTGCGGCATTTGAGCTTGTGCAGCAGCAGCAACCGCTGCCGCAGCAACTGCTTGTTGCTGTTGCTGCTGATGTTGTACAACCGGGGTTGGTGGCTGTACCGTCGCGGGGTTAACACCGCGGTTTACAGCAGGAGAAAATCGGCCCGCACCGGCTTGCAACAAACATTCTTTCTGGAAGGAAAAAAGATGAATAGAATATGCTGATGGCTTGTTTTCTGGAAATCTTCAAAAAACAAGCGTTTTATTTTCAAAATACTTCTAATTAACAATAAAAAAAAAAAAAAAAAAAAAAAAAAAAAAAATAAAAAAAAAAAAAAAAAAAAAAAAAAGACTCACAGAATTTAGAAAGGAATAGAGAACGAAGAAGAGAGCAATTAATTAAAACTAGAATAAAAAGAAGAAAACGAATTACCTGTGATAAATTCCTGCTAGCAATGGTTGTCGAAGCTTCACCTACTGGAAATCCGTGAACACGTTTGAGTTGTCGCGCATTCTCAATTACGTTTTCTATTCTGAAATATTTTTCCAATGGAATATTTGCAAGAAATAATGTTGCGTAAATAGAAATGCTAATTTTCAAGTGAATAGCATATTTTTGATCAAATGCTCAATTCAATCTCATTCAAACATCAACAAAGAAATCGATAGTCGATCATTTCCATTGTTTCACTGTATCCTGAATTCTGTCCAGTCATCGATTATTCAATAAAAAAATATCCGGAATTAGGAAGTATGCCCTGTTGACAGATGGAATAAATAAATATATATACTTTGTCGTTCAGTGTTGAAAAACTTGAAGTTTGATCGACTGACTGATTCTTCTACACTTAAGGTAGTATAATGATTGATTTCATGGATTTATATGAATAAGTCATATCGTTACAAATCTATTGTTTTTGCTGTCGTTTGAAACAACTGAAATCGAACCGATCTGCTCCTTCGTAGTTGACACATCCACGACAAACAGGCTCCATGTAATCATTGCACATAGCCCATGGCCAACGAGGTAGGTCGCATAGGAAACAATGCTGTCGTCCAGCAATCTTTGTTGCCGCTGTTCCACCACCTATCCCGGTTCCAGTACCGTTTGCGCTTACAGTACCGTTTGGTCCGGCTCCACTTCCAGTATGAGCTGCTGCAGCAGCTGCAGCAGCTGCAGCCGCTGCTGCACCGTTCATTGTTGCAAGCATACCGTTAGGATTCATTCAGAGGAAATAAGTAAAATGAAGCGGAAATTTCCGGATGAAATAAAGAAGCGAGCCTGTCGCTACTGTGCTGAGTTATATTCAGTTATTGATAACCTGAAAATTGAATAACGCTAATTAATTTTTAACTACTGATTATAGCTTGATACTCAGGTAAGTTAAAATAAGTGAAGTGAAACAATTCTGACTTCTGTATATTTCCAGAAGCCACCCCAACATGTAATCATATGATACGTGCTTAAAGTAACTTCAAAATAAATAACCCACCCGAAAAAGATGGATAGCTCCTCGGGTCTTACATGGGAAAGTTTATTTAAATTTTTTAGGAATTAAATAGGTAAAGATATCAAATTCTGCAAAGAAGTGCTAGAGAAGTTGGAAGCTTGAAAAAATTTAATTTATCGAATTGATATCAGCTCACTTAATGATATTCAGTAAAGACTTCCTCCCTTTATCTTTAATGATTCCAATTTTTAGCATCAATATGATAGAACAATTAAAAAAAACCGATGACAAAAAAGATAATTTTTTGCATCCGATCATTGATGATACTAATTTAAAAAGGTTACTGCAAACCCAATCAGATATACTGATTTTATTCTTTCTTTTTTTAAAAAAGTAATAGAAAGGGATATTAGTATAATATAATCATGTCATGCCAGACGCCATCCTAATTTCAGGTGTTTATTAGATTTATAAATTACTTTAAGGCGAGCAATTTTTGTTCCTTAGTTTTCGCTTTTCAAAATTTACGGTTTTTTGGACGTACTTGGCTGATGTCATTTTCTTTTTCATTTGTTTAATCTAACTTGAAAGATATTTAATACTTAGCTTATAGGATTATATTATAACTCTTTCATTATTATACTAACTGCAAACATCAGATGGAAGCATGGAAAAGAATGAAGGAATCTTTGTATGACATCTGATATGATCACAAACGAACAGCTTAGTTGACGGATAAAAAGCCTAAAATTCACCCAGGATTGAATGCTAATACTAATAAAGAACAATTCAAGATATACCAAAATAATGCAGTAATATGGGAGGTGGAAAAAAGTGGCAATGAACAATTCCGCGGTATTTTAGCAGCTGCTTGGAAAAATACCGGAGAAGAAGGGATAGGTTAGATGGATAATAAACATGCATATATTTGTTCAGCTGATGATTGTACATGATACCCGTTCAAGACCACTACGAGAGTTTGTAAAGAGAATGTCGGGAATATTTGCAAATCGTTTTTTTTTTTCCTTTTTTTTTTCCTTTTCAATCATATGCTGGAAGATATTTTGTATTACGCTTCGAAAATTTCCAACCACTGTATCGTGGGAAAATTATGTCAATTTAGAGGATTATATTATACATATTTCTGAAAATCCGTTAGACACTACTTGGATGTAAAGTAATTTCATGGATAATGTACAGCGAAAATAAGCTACGATCTTTTGAGAATAATTTCTTTCTGAAAATTAAAAATCAAGCCATCACCAATCAATCAATCAATCAATCAATCAAACAATAGTCCATCAGTAGCACAGTCTCTATGATACAATGCAATGCAATCCCTTACTGCCTATTTTTCCAGTCACAATTTGGATTATAAATGTGCAAATTAGCTTAAAGAGAATCGAAAATGAAATTCTATGCAGCACACAACTCGTGATATAATCCCAAAATAATAAATGAATATTATTGATGGATATGTAAATTTCAAACTAACAATTTATTAAATTTACTCTGAACAGATAGATGTCAATCAATTTAGCACAACTATATTAATGTTAGACAGCTTTCCATTTATCACTTTGTGAAGATTTAACGAAAATCCTTCTACTCATTCACCGCTAACGGCGGCTAACTGTAAAAAATATAGCAATGCAAAGAGATTTTATAATAGTCATTTTTGCATCAACACTTATTTACTATACATTTAGACAATCTATGACATTGGATGCGGCATTTGCGCCACTACTTTGTTTTGTTTGCCTGTAAATAGAAAAAAGAAAATTACAAAGAAACCGTCACATAAACGATACTATCGACATTTCAAATGATACTTCCTGTAGAGACAGTACAGCAGCAGTGAACCAAAAACTGAAGCAACAAAAAAAAAAGTGGAAAAAGGGAGAGTGTGTCAGGGTAGCGCGGGGGAGGGGAGCGGGGAATACGGGGAGTGCGGGGGGCGGGGGTGAACAGGAGGAGAAGGGAGGAAGAGGTAAATTCCGGTTGTTGAGTTTCTGTTGGCAAGAAATAAGGTGGATGGTGCAGAAAGTTACAAGCGGAAGAGGAAAGAGGAAAGTATTCCTCTCTCCTTGCCCCCGCCCTACCCTTGTTGAACCGGTAGTTAATCAGCTAGTCTGTGTGCTTTGGTCTTCTCGTCTAGACTTGATCCTAACAAGTCTATTCTTACATTTTCAAAATCAGGAAATTCATCGAACAATCATACCTTCAGCAGTATCTTTATTTGTGTAGCATTACTTTTGCTAGTAACGTCATTTTACTTGCATTTCTGATATTTCATTTACTGATCGTTTAATGCTAGTAGGAGAACGTATCTATGATAACAAGATAACGAAGGTCATTAATTAAATATTCTGAAATTCAACCTTATCATAAATGATAACAACTTTATCCCTTAGAAAATAGCCGCAATACCACAATTCCACTTATAACGATTATAAAAAGAAGAAAATATTTCAGTCATACAGTTTAGGTTTTCTTGTGATAGTTTAATTCTTACTCCAATAGTTATTTCTTCATATGATAACAAAAACTGTTCCTGTCTTTAGAATGAAGCCAAAGTTCGGAATGTGCGCTCATTAAAGTCTTATCACTTATTTACTCATTAAATTGTTATATTATGCTTCAGTAAGAGTAAATGAATACATTCTATCTGTAGTGTATTCTATTTGTATTGTGCTATTACGAAATGTTGATATTTCTATCTTGAAACCGATGATAAGATAGTATCAGTGACAAAATGTTATTATATATTTTCTCTTCGTTCTTCAAACTATTACTAAAATATTTTGCTTATAAATCGATCACACTGATGAGACTACTCTCGCTTGAATTCTGTCATCAACATCATTGCGATTCAAGCTCCTCCGTTACGCCTCCTCTACGTGAAATGGAATCTCACCAAAAAAGGCCTAGATGAAAAAGACTTTTAAAATTTAAAAATATCAGTAGCAATCTAATCTCACTGCTAATTGTTATCAAACATTTCAAAAAAAAAAGGGTTATAAAAATTTCCCACATCTATTTATTCAGCCGGTCAATCAATCGTTTATGTAAATACGCTGGTATTAGTAATGGGCTGATGGGGCAGTGCTTGGCTGCTACATCATCAACAACACAAAATCTATCTGTCAATCCTCATGAATTATGTATGGTTTAATTCACCCACAACAACTGCACAAGTTGAAGGAAAAAAAAAGGATTCTGAATTCACATCTGAAGAGGAATTGCAAATTAGAACGAAGTAGTTCGAGAAGAAGCATCCATTCAGTCCAGGATTTCAGTCAGTCACAGAGAGCAGGCTCGATTCTCCGCAGTCAATTACCATTGTTAGGAGGAATTGTTTCATGTTCCCGACATTTACGGGAAATGATACTTGTAAAAGTAATTCTGCAAAGGTTGCAGAAGTTGAAAAGAAAAAATCAGTAAATGATTTGTTAGTAGTAGGAAACTTCTTTGACAGTATTTAAGGCATGGTGAATGCAAAGATGGAGGAATGACAGTTAGGAAAGATCTTAGATAGATCCATAGAATTTCAACTAGACAGATTTTCTAAAGAGTGGTACTGGACTAGAAAGGGCGGCCACACTGATCATCACCATTATTATCATCATTGTCATCAACATCATCGTATGTAAGACGAGTGTGCTTTAGGAAAATGGCTGCATCATTCATTATCATCGCTAAAAGCAAGATGATTCAATTCACCAACCTATTATTTTCACTTTTCAGAAAAGAGAATTTCTGTTATTCTAAAATTTTCTCATTCACTTTTAAAAAACAAGGAATAACTCTGTGAAATTTCATTCTCATTACTGAAATTCAAAGATTTCAAATTTTCCCAACAAAAGATAATGTTTCCGGAAAAAAGATTCCGAAACAAATTTCCAGTTTTCAGTTTTAATAGATTTGGAAATGTAATGTTTGCTAAATGATTGCTAATCCGTTTGCTTATCTGTTCCTTAAAGTTACTTTACATTTCCTTAACCAGGCTTTCGTTTTCAACAAATGAAAGCATGTCAAATATTCATTCCAATTTAAAATGGAATGAATAGAAATATCAACTACTACTTTTCATACTAAGAGAATAAATATTATGTATTTCTGATCCTTGATAATTAAATTATCAATAATTATCAATCTTCTGTCTTCATATCCTATATATAATAATGATAAACTGCAGTTAAAAAATCAAAATGATACATTGATAACATAACCATAAATTAAAGTCACAAAAGAAATGACCGATACGGATGTTTGCACTACGTACTTTTCATCCTTTTTATAAAACTAACATTTTCAAACCTGTTATATTGACAACTGAGTACTTTCCAATTGGCTAGAAATCCAACGACTTTTTTTTTGTATTTGATTTGCAGGTACTTCGTATTCACTTGTCACTTCCCAAAAATTTCTTTACTTTGCCTGAAACAACATCAATCATTGTGGTGTGTCCGGTCATCTCACTACAACGATCCGTCCCAGATGATAAAATGACCCCACAAGTGAATTCCTGAAAGAGAACGACAATCTTTACAATATGTTAACAATAAGACTATTAATTACTGACAGAAACAGTGCATAAGATTATGTCATCAAATAAAATAGTTGCAACATTGACAAAATAAATTTATAATTATCACATTATTTCAGTACAGTTTTGCTGAAGGGATGATTTTGATAATGTAAGTGGTGTAAAATAACTGATAACAAAATGACAAAATATAAAATTTAGAAGTAGAAGAGGACTTTATATACCTTATCAGTGCATATTACAGGCAAACAGATTGGAATTTCCTACGTAAAATTCGGTAAAACATGCACTGTACATAGATACAGATGTGTATGTCTATGTATGTGTCTGTGTATGTGTGTATGTGTGTGTGTGTGTGTGTGTGTGCACACACATATATATATCTTGCTCTTCAACAACTATCACAAGTGTGACGAGTAACTGATAACAGTTCCAAGCTGATAACGTTTATTACTATTAACCCAATGAAAACAAAGAAGGAAAAAGAACAACATCTAAAGATCATTTATTTTTGATGACCATTTTTTCGAATTTAAAATGAAAATAAAAACATATTGCCTCTGCTATGAATGTTTTGGAGTAATTAAGCATCTGATCTGAAAAAGCCTAAGTTCACTTTCAGTTTATCAGTGCAAGTGTAAGTAACTCTTCAATGAGCGTCAATTTGCTTATTACATCTAATCTGAACTTTGTTATTTTCACCGAAATGAATTATATTAATTGTTGTAAAATTACCAATCGTTGAGTGAATACTAAATAATTTCTTGCCTTCCGATATTTGTCATCCCATCAGTGGAGGTTGAATGAAAACATTTAGAATAAATGCATTCACCTACCAAAAATTAAAGCTTGTGAGATTCCATTGGAAAAGCAGACCATCCTTGTTGGATGGAAGGAAGATTGGATGATGATGATGATGATGATGATGTGTTTCTTTCTCGAGATAAAAGAGAACGATGAAAATGGGAGGAGGACTGAAAGGTAGACGAAGTCAATGACCTTGTTTTTGCCCCATCAAAAACTGGGTCAAGTTGAGTTCATCCCCGAGATGAGCATGCAAAATGCGCAGGAAGTTATCACAATTATGCCATTTGGTCTCAAAGTTCGGCATAATTTGTCAGTTGCTTCACAGAATCTTACATCAGCTATAAAATCAATCATTTCAACTCCACTAATCGGCCAACTATAACAAAGGCAAACAAAATACACAGTCATGAATTTCGAAAAAATTGCAAAAACTTGAATATATAATGAATTATTTGTATTCTATAAGAAGAATTTCCATAATTAAGATATAGTGAATACTACCGTATGATAAATTCTGGCTTCGTTTACGTTTTTTGCTTTGATTAATTTCCTTACCAATTCCACGCATCCCAATAAAAATTTGAAATAAAAGTTCGAAAATTCAAAACAAATATTTCATACCTTTTTTCAGAACTGGTGTGTACCTTCTCAAAAGAATTTGAAAAAGAGAGATCATTACTAATTAAGAAATTTGCGAAAAAGAAAAGTCATACATCTTCTAACAGTATTTTATCCTTTGGTCTAATAAAAAAAAATCTGGATTTCTTGCAATCATCTTGATTTCCAATCCCAATTTTCAAGTGACCTCTCTCTCTCTTTCTCTTCCCTCTTTAACTATTCGATGGAATGATATTTACAATTTTACTGCATTTTGCTACAGTGTATATTTGAAAAAGTACTTGTGCTCACATCAGAATCGAAAAATTGAAATATCGAAGCTATAATTTAATCTTTTTTTTTTCCAGGCATTCTTTAATCGTTTGATATATTTCACAAAATATTGAACTATCCTGCTTGATCCTAAGAAAAAACACTGGATACACATTCGAAATAAAATAAACTTAATAAATTAAAACTTGGAAAAACTACGAATTATTTCCTTATATTTCTATACTAAGTGTTGAGTAATATTGGTAGTAAGTGGCAAATCATGTGCATCGATGTTAAGTATAATATTACTACTAAATGCTATCGTCTTCTTTTTCACTTGTTTTCTTTTTCAGTCTTCTTTTCTCCTTATTAGAAAAATTGTTCTACACAATCAAGCCTGGAACGGTAATGAAATAACCGAAGCTTTGGATCCTTCAAGTAGAAATAGCAGAAGCTCTTTTTCAGCTATTACTTTTTTCCCTCTCTCCCTTCCTGCCTATTTAATCTCCGTTCTAAACTATTAACAGAGAGAGAGAAAGAGACCAAAGTATCACTTTTTCACTAAACCGGCAGGAGAAATTTTTTGTCTTAATCAAAGGCTTATAAACGAATTCCTCCATCTCTCTGTTTTCCTTTCTTTCCCACGGAGAATTATCATTTAGTTCTTTAGTTCTAATTCAAATCTAACCAAAGCAGAAAAGAAAAATGGGTGAAACTGGTTTGTTAATTTGAAACAGCCTTGCGAGACGTACCATTAGCACAGACTTCTCTATGATAATTCGTAAGAGTGATAACGATGGTGACAATTATGATGTTCATCCTGATAACAGTAGTGATAACACACATTGCTATATTACTGATATATTTTTACAGCATGATTAATGACGAACGATTATTTGCTCAGTCTTAAAAAGAAAACTTTCTGCCTAAGCAATTATAACTATGGAAAAATTTTATGAAAATAGCAGTAAGTGTATATTGTTACACTGTCCCAATTACAGAAACATTGCATTGCATCATGTAGTGCAATTCGAGTAACGGTTCAACAATGATGTTAAAATATTACTCAAAAATGACGCATAGTGATATTTTTAGCACGATTATCAATAAGTGTATAACTTCTATATATAATAACCGATTATTCCAAAAGGCTGATAGTTTGAACAACACTGATTAAGACAAGACATTGTAAGAACAAGAGCGGCAAAACTGACGAATGTTTAATGATAAGATAGAAGTATGATAACATGATTGGGCTTTTTTTATCTGTTCTTTCTCTATGCATTGAGAAAATTCCAATTTTTAATTTCGTTATCAGCTATAAGCAAATACTGTGTAACATATACCATGATAAGATCATCTTGCTCAGTTAAAAATGTTCCACGTTGTCTCGTAGTGATGAATAAATTCGAATCATGTAATACAGATAGAGAAAAGTGATGGAGTGATACGCAATCAACAGCATACTGATAAGTTAATTCTGCTACATTTTGTTGGGTCATCTTTGTTCGCTTTAAAATTTTGCTGCTGTTAAAGAAAAAGAATATGCCGGCAAGGAAATTATCACATTTTATCTAATGAATCAGAAGAAAGAGTGCTGACTTCCAACTAATAAATCAGAGGTCAGGTAGTGCTAATTAATGGATCAAGCAAAAATCCAGGAAAAAGCAATATGAAATTTCCATTTTCATAAGTTATGATTCAGACAAAATAAAAAAATATCTAAAAAAAGAAAAAAAATTGAAGAACAGGAATAGCGGCAGCAAATGGTACAGTGGATGTGATGATGATGATGGACTTCCTCCCCGAAGCGGTGCCAGTCGGCGGAGTTGACCTCTCTCTCTCGATGATCGGTACACCTATGCCTTCCGCCCGAGTTCCGTTGTGTATACAGAATGAATCTACGATTATTATTTGCATAACAAATTCAAACAGTTTCTCCAACTTGCACAGATCGTTAGATGGAGAAAATGATAAGTTGAAACTTATCCGCCACTAGTATCAATAATATCTCAAACAATTTTGCATCATATCATTCCATTTATTCATTGCATGATATTTCTTGGCATTTCATGTATTTCATATAATTAATTGGCAACCTGTATTAATTAAATTATTGAAATCCTGAAAATGTTGAAGTAGAAAAATCGAATGTCAAATTTCTAAGCACTCCAAGTTTTTCTTGCTAACCACGATGACTTTTTAGCGATTCCTATAGTCGAAAAGTCTCTCTCAACAATGGCTGTTACCGGAAGATGCATTGCATAGTGAAAATAATTCTGTAAAAAACGGCTTTTGTCTATAAACTTCCACAAACTTTGTTGTTTCTGTTTACTTTTTCCGCTGAATTGCTCATTGTATGGTCAGAATGGCTGTTGAAAAGAAATGTTTTATTTGTAATTTTGTACTTAAAAGAGTATTGCATTAAATAAATTTGGAAATGTGAAGATTCGACAGAGATTTCTGAGAAAAAAATACAGCCTCAGAATGGGTGCGAAAAGATTTGAATGAAATTAAAAAGAACATTATGTACTTTTTTTTTGCGGACTTTCAATGTCGAGATGAGAGAAAAAATCGAACTAAATGGGTAAAGACTGGAATTATTTATGAAGTTGGATTAGGAAAATTTATGAAATATTTGCATATAGATTAGAAATGGACAATTAGTTTGCAAAGAAAAAATGGAAAATAAGGAAAAACGCACTCTGATAGTGGTCATTTAAAGAGGGAGAGAGAGAGAGAGAGGGAGGAAAAAAAGTACAATGATATCGTTTCATGTAACTGTTGTGATAAGGAGATTAGATTAGGAGTAAACAGGACCTCATCGATCATGTAACCCAGTTGCTATCCGCTGCCACCTCACCGGGTGTGGTGTGGATTGTGGATAGAAGGCTGTGTAGTATGAGATTCTGGATGCGCGAACGGTGTAGAAGGCAAAAAAGCAAGGAGAAGGAGAATTGGAGGTGTAGTACAACGAGTGGACCCCGCGGAGAGGAATAGGGATCTGGAAATTTGGAGCATGAAAGGGTAGATGGATGGTTCGTTGTACAGGAAGGGACATTGTACAGAGGAGAGAGGTTGTCGGGTCACAGGTATGATCGGTCGGATCGGGTCGGGGTGCAACTGGAGGGCGACTCGGTAAGCCACTGCCCAGTAGGTGCTTTGGGTGGCAGTGCACACCAGAGTGAACTCTGCTGAACCAAACATTGTCACCAAACGTCACCCACAATATGCTTATGTGTGTGTGTGTGTTTCTATCTATATGTGATAATTTCCTGCACAATAACCGGTCTATGGAGGGGTCGCGAGGGGACAATCTCGAAGAGATGGAGTGAAAGTAGGAGGTGGAGGAGGAGGAAAAGAAGGCCAAACCAGTAGGCACCAGCCTGTGATGGGTACCAACCATTCATCTCATAACCACCACTGACACCAATACCATTATTATCACCAGTAACATCGCGATGAATGCTGGCGGTAATTCCTATAGTTCTGCAACCTCTGACCTTATCTCTCCTTTAAAACAAAACAAAAATTCTCCAAACAATAGGAAGAAATCCTGAATAATGTACGAGAATTTGGGCGATACTGAAACAAAACGGGTGAATTGCTTTGTACTGAGTAAAGAGTGTGATGGGAGAAAAACAAACCAGTATTCAGGATTGACAGGAAAAAAATTTATCTTTCTTTTCCAGGATGACATAACATTCCTTCCACAACACAAGGTCGGATATGTTCAGAAGTGAAATGCACATTGTGATCAACAAAGGGATATGCTCCAGCATTAAATAGGTTCTTGGATAAAATATTCCAATTAGCAAATCACCTGTCATTGTTATTACCAACTTTTTTAATTATATTTTTTTGCAGGAATAAAATATGATGTCTTGGAAATTCTCAAGTTTGAAGCATAACTGATGACTAAAATGATCGTTATTTCTGAACATGTAAACTGATTGCAAATAGTTACGCAGTTTTGCATCGGATAAAATGTTAAACTGTTTAGATTAAAAAAAAATTGCAAAATCCAAAAGTGAAGTCTGCGAAAAATTTCAAGCTAATGAGTTGCTCGAAAGAAAGGTAAAGTCCAAGATCAGGTCGAGAAGAATCGAGGAGAAGTAAATGATTTGTCATATTCTTCTTTCAAAAAATGTTGAGAAATTTGATTTGTTAGAAACTAAGCATGAAGAGTCGAAGGGTTGAATGGACTCAAACGATGAAAGAAGGCATAATTTAAATATAATGGAGAGAATAACCTTCACACTAATAATTCTTATGATCTTTGAAGTTACACAGTAGCAGATAAGCGACAAGAGGGGGTAGAGGAGAAAAGGTTGACAAACTGTAATTGTCACATAAACATATGCTGTGATCTTCCTTAAATTATGCTACATAAATTTATGAAAAAAGAAAAGTTTTAATTGGTTACAATAGAACAACTTCTAAGGAATCCGTGCTTGCGTAATAACATTTTGATGAACGATTTTCGAATAAATTGAGCTTAAAAGTACCTGCGAGATTGCTAATATGACTGTGATAAGGCATTAGATAACAAATTCAAATGGAGTATTTTTACTAGCTCTGCAGGAATACATCAGTAATGTAAGCATGAGCATCTGGTTATGCATAGGATTTCCGGGATGTCATATCGTGCTGAACATTGGTGTATTTTGATAAGAGAGATTTTTTATAAATACTGGATAATCAATCGAGAATAAGTAACTTTCTTCAGTATCAGAATCAATATTACAATGTAATTGTTTCTTTTAATATTTAAAGCGCAAATTAACCTACAAGGTAAATTTTCAAATTAGATTATTCATCACTTTCAAAAAATTTTCTTCTACATATGGAATTGCTGTTATATTACTCAAAATAAAATAATGTTGAAATTACCTTCCAATAATATTAAGTTGTATAGACAAGAAGGAAAAAAGCGATAAATTATTTTGAAAATCTTTTAACATGTTGCATCATAATGAAATGAAACTTAATAGCTTATGCTAAAAGACTACAATTCGTCAAAGTGATTGTTAATATTAACCGATGATTGCTATCCTTAAAGTTTCAATTTCAACTTATTTCGGTGGTTTAAAAGAAGTGAATTGTCAATAACTCAAACTCATAAAAAATTTACATAATAAAAAATAAATAAAAATGAATTGTTGGAAGAAATTCATCCACGGCTAGAGATATAAACTGCTAATAATAGCGAAAAGAAGAGATGGTCCTACTACCATTGCTACTACTATTATTGTCATTGTCTGAAGGTCATCTGAAAACCTTCCACTCTTCCTGAGATATCAAATATAAAATGGTGAAAAAAAGTTTATATTGTGTATATTAGCCAAATATATGAAAAGTTCGATGGTGCTGAAAGAAAGAATGAAGACTTTTTTCCCACTCGACATGGGTTTCAAAACGACCCTGACGTATACTAATTTTCTGGCTCACTGACATAAAATGACCTTCAGGTCAAATTTTGCAGCTTTTTCAGCTCCTTTTCCTGTTTTTCACTCTTTGTAACTTCGTTAATTTCCCTGCAAAATTGATATGCTGTAAAGTCTGTTAAGCTTTAATTAGTGGATTAGCCGTCAGCAGAAGTTATATTTCTGGGAATACTGCAGTTTGCAAAAGCAGTAGGCAATAAAAACATTTATTTATGAAACAATTAATACTAACCTATTATACTTGAATATCAACATGCCCACATTCAAAATACAATGCAAGCAGTGATTAAAATGTGGGTAATAAAGAATAATTGAGGTTAGGATTAATATCAGAGATACTTTAGAAACCTTTTGTAATCCTCTCATTCATTTAACTTTCAGATAAAACAATCTCATTTTGTGAACTGGTTGTTAAAATCTTCCGAGAAATACTTGCAAGTAAGTGACAAATTTCATCGATTAACCTATTTCTAATATTGGATACCTTCTGAAGGCAGTGCATATTTTCCTGGTGCTTGGATAATCAATCCCTGACTTTACAAATTCAGTCCTTCTTTTTATTTACTATAGAATCTTGGCAAAATTTACAAACTGTGATGCCATGAATGTTGCAACTTGAAATTTTTATCTAAATTATTTGTTGATAAATTAATAATAGTATAATTTGTGTGAACAGCATTTAGGAAATAGATTTGGAATAGTCACAAAATCATTAAAGAAATAAGAATGCCTGGAATAATTTCACAGAATTTATGAACGGACGAGGGAAGAGTGACCCGATGATTGTACTTCACGTCACATAATTTTGTTCTTTTTCTAACATATGTATACATAATTTTTGGCTTTTTTTAAACCAAAAATTGTTCGTTTTCTTTCTTTGTAGCATTTGTAATTTGCACTGTGAATGAAATTGAGACATCGAACATATTAGAGGGAAAACAATATAATCCCTCAGCAGTCTTCTATTGTTGCAAAACTTACATTTCTGCAATCAAATCATAGAAGGGATTTGGTTAAACGAAGAAAAATGCCCTGAAGACTGATATTTTTATGATCCTATTTTCGATACTGTCTTAGGCTATCATCAAAAAATACAGTACGCCAAATGACTGAACAATTATGATAGCCTTTTGGAAGCGCATTCTTGAAAGATGCAACTGAAATGATAGGTTCTCCTACTTGCACTAATATCAGTAGTACGATGGTTGGAAATAAAAGAAAAATGAAACAGGAAAGAAAAGAAATGAATCAACAAAATGTACTTCCCATAACCCTTTAGGAATATGTCAATAACTAGATGTTATCAAAGTTGTTATTATAATTATCACCACGATTATTGTTACTATCGATGTTTTTATATTTATCATTATTGATATTATTAGTGCTATTATTATTCATTCGATTCATAGATGAGAATATAGAAGGAACAGAGGAAATACCTTTTCTGTTAATTCTAATAAGCAGTTCAGATGTTGGTACCTGTCACATTACACAATTTATGTTTCTTCAATCAGCACAAAGAGAATCAGTACAATACTAACATGCCTAACTGATATGATATCACAAATTGGTACCATTTGCATCAGTGGAAATTATCAGCTCTAATTAATTCTCAAATTACACATCCATTCATACATCATTTTCAACTGGTATATATAGAAGTTATCTCGAGAAGAACAAATTTTTGTTAGGAACAGCCGATGGGAGGTTATGATGGTATTGCTGATGCAAGAACAGGTTTTTTTCTGTTTAGAGTGTCTCTGAAGGAATGTCGCGACGGATCGCGGTCTGAAGACTTAAACGATCGAGAGATTATTCGAGAAAAAGGCGAACGGTGGAAGAGTACACCACGGTTCCCTGCCACTCTCAACATCGTCGACCTGCTTTCCGGTTCAGTATAACGGACCTTTCCGTTTTCGAATGGCTCAGTCCATTCATAAATATCTAGCAGCATGTTAAAAAAAAATTTTTTTTTGAATCGTATTGCATATGACCAAATGTAAATAATCATTCTCATCATTTTATTACAAATTTATTTTCAAAATAAATCCAAAATTCAGATTTTAAGATTTCCAAGACTTAAATTGAAATTTTTATTTGACAGTAAATAAAAAAAAAGTTTTGAAGAAATTGTTGGAAAGATTAAAAATATGGGATCTCATGCATGTGCGAAATATCCTAAGACTGTGAGCATGAAGCCTAGGCTTAATTAAGGGCGGAGGCAAAATATTCATTAACTGCATGCAAGGTTTCAGAAGCATGTTTGGAAGGAATTATCTACAAGGCACTGCAATTTTGCCATTAATAATAAATTGCTTGGTCTCTTTACGGGAATGTAATTATTGGCCCATAGTGATTGCAAAAAATAAAATAAAAGATTCATTTAAAAATCCAATCCTAAGCTTCCAGAAAATAATTTGGAACTTAACGACGTCATTGAGTACCTAAGCATGATATTTAAGGTAGACCAAGTGAAATTTCGTTTGCTAAATTGTGATTGCCAGACAAAATGAATAGAATTTACTTTCCGCTTGAGTGAAATTCGGCAAATCAAAAAGAAAAATGAAGGGTATATCTGTAATAAAATTCGATCTTAATCTTGAAATTGCATTGGATCAATGGTCAGTGGTCAATGCAGAGAAAAGTAATGATAAAAAGATGTTGGAAAGCATTTCGATATGAATGGAAATGACAAAAATTTCATTTATCCAGCATAACTACTTTATCAAAATGAATTGTGCGCATTTAAAAGACTAATAAAAAATTGCATTTTAAAACACGTTCACTAATAGAAAAGCGTATTTCAGAAACTTCAGTAAAATAAAAAAATGAAAATATTTCATCACTTTCTCTTTTTGTTTTGTCTTTTAAAAATGAATTTCAATTTTTTTAATTAGGTTAGGCAACATGAAAAAAAGTTTTGTAGAACAAAAATTAAGATTTTCAATACCGTCAAAACGAGGCAAATGAAATGTATCACAGTAGTGGAAATGAAGTAAAAATTTGATAAAAGTCTGCCGTTTTGTTTCAAAAAAGCAATATATGAGAGAAAAAATAGAGAAGGAAACAATAGAACCAGTTCAATTCTAGGAAATTAAAATTTTTGTCACTTTTAGCAATATGAACTATTATTGTTCAATGAGTTAAAGTATCGCGTTCAAAAAAGGAATGTTAAAGAGTGATTTAAGTAATTCAGCAAATAGTTATTAGTAAATACTTACAATGTTACAAAAGCAACCAAAATATTAAGCTTTCATAGAAAATATATATTTCGTTAAAAAAAATGTAAAAGTAAGAAAATATACATATATATATTTTTTTATTTTTACAATTTTTATTTTAACTTTACTTCAATAAAATGAAATTACGTCACTGATTATTGTTAATGAAGATTCAACTGCTTTATTTCAAAAGTTTGACCTAACAACAAACAAGCCGTGATTTGAATAATCTTATTTATGATTTTTCAAGCCATTTCAATTCCTTAATAAAGTTAATCATATTCTTGGTGACAAAGATGGTCAAGAAGAGTTTGCAATATTTTCTTATGCCATACATCTAAAAGTCTAGATTCAAGTGATGAAATTGAGAAATCCTTACGTCGGATGTCAAAGGCTAACAGATAAAATAAAACAGTGTCTAAACTTTTGACCTCGATGATGATATATTCTTTTCTATGCTTATGAAAGTAATGTTGGAAATTTTAAGACAATAAAATTCGTATTATTTTTCAAATATTACTTTCATGAAAACGAGAATATAAATGAAGTAAAAAGATCCGGAATTGCAAAAAGCAACTGACTAAATAAATTTAAAAATTAATCTCCTTGAAATACAAATCAAAATTTAACTTTAAAAAAAAGTGATTTTCAAAATGAAATTCAAAAGACCCAAAGGGAGGGTTGAAAAAGAAATAATTGAATGACAGAAAGGTATCGAAGCTTCAATATGCTAATTACTTTCTTTTTCAGTGCAACAACGAAGCTATGCTAACTAACAAAAATTTTCCTTTTCTCTCGTATAGAACAAAAAAAAGAAAGAAAAGAAAAAGCCTTATCGGAATCGTGGATCAGTAGAAATGATAATATGCGAATGCAATAAACCAAGATGAAACAGCTTTCGATATCTCGCAAACCTAAACATTCTAAAAATAATCCCCCTCCTTTTTGGATTTCTTCCATCTATTTCCGCCCTGCTATCCGGATTAAATTATCAGTTAACAATATCCAGAAAAGCAAGAAATGCATTATTAATTCTTTAGACTATCATCTGTTTGTTCGCCTTCGCTCATCAAATATGCAGGAAATTACCATAAATATACATACATATAAATATGCCTGACGTGTTCTTCTCCTTCTATTCCTTTCATTTTTAGACTTTTTATATATTCAAGAATAATATTAATGAAAAGAGAGACAAACGGAGGATGGGGGAGGGGGCAGAACAGAATAATAATTAATAATACCGAAAATAATTGTGGTTAACAATTATATAGCAAGTAGTAATAATGACAAATAATAATAGTTATTACTAATTATAATTATATCAATTATTACTATTGTTTAAATTTTATTAACATTTTATCAATCATACTGATAATTTTTGTAGTAATAATATTATTATAGCAAATTTTATTAATAATGAACTAATAATAATTATATGATAACATAATTATAAATATGTTGTAGCAATGCAGATATGAATATACTATCATTATTGTAATATAACAAACTAATATATAGCAGTATATTATATATCAATAATGTATAATATATTATATATTAATAATATAATATGATTGACATATATCATATATTAATAATATAAAATACATCAATATGTTATATATTATTAATATATAATATATAACATATTATACAATAATATTATATATTAATAATACATAATATGTTATAGTATATTATATTATATATTAACAGTATTATATTATTAATATATAATATATGTTATATATTAATAATGCAAAATAGATTAGTAATATATAACATTATTAATATATAACGTATAGCAGTAATTATTATTATAACTATAATAATAATTAATAATAATAATAAATAATAATAATTAATAATAATAATAATAAATAATAATAATTA
>PQVD01002404.1:0-15614 GCA_003012265.1 Setaria equina
GTAGATCATGAAGAATTTTTTTATCACTTATTTTGGATGTGCAACCATGCGAAGGTATCGTTTTCCAGATGGCAGCTCAACAGTGTTTATCTTTTCACCAAACAACTTCTTTGCCTCGGTGTCGTCAACCGTTGGTATTACGACACAGTCGTCACCACTCTGTAGAAAAAAAAAAGATTTCTGTAGCTTCTATGAATAGAACTGGTCAAAACATTCATAACCTATTTTTTTTCTATTTGAGAAAGTTTTACGAGAAAAATGAGCGAGATATTTTGGAAAATACCTAGTTTTACAAAAATCAGTGAGAAGGATCATTCCTGTACTTCAGAATTTATAGAAATACTTACTTTCCAGTCAACTGGTGTCGCCACTTTTTTAAATTCTGTAAGTTGCAACGAATCAACAACGCGGAGAATTTCACTGTAAAATACTGAGAACATTACAATGTTGTTTTGTAAGAAATTATTCGTTTTGACAATAAGTGTTCTATAGCCAGCCAATGGAACTAAAATAACATATTTCTGAAATAGTGTAATACCTACAGTAAAACAGAGATAAAGCAGTGAACTACTGGAAACATTAAAAGAGTAATCTCTGCTAATCACTTGGATATTTTCAGGTAGCTGCAATGTTGGTTCACTGTTAGATATTATCTCTTAGTATGTTTTTTAATTCTGGAATTTGATTTGAACTAACTTCACAGTTCAGAGATTCTTTGGAATGAATCTAATTAGTCCACAAGTGAAATATATATGTGTAACCCTATTAGTTTTAAGGCAGTACTTTAATGATTAGATCTAAAATAATGGATAAAAATGAAAGAAATGAGGAAACTCGGGAAAGGAACGGAAACAGTTCGATAAAAGTCCACGTTTTCATTTTCGTAAAGTATTTTAATTGCTCACTGATTTAAAACAAAATTTTAGAGATATTACATACTCGAAATTTCGCCCTGTTGTTGCAGGGTATAAGATGGAAAGTTTCAGTGTTTTCTGAGGTCCAATTATGAACATCTAGAAAAACATATTAGCATTACTAGAGAAAAATGTCGATTTTAGTATAAAGTCTGAAATCTTGCAATCTTTATATAATTTGAAATTGTAGGAGATATAAAAAATCAGCAAACTAACACAACGCGCAGTTAGTACGTTGCCCTTTTCATCACGTTCGTCCGGATCCAACATTCCTAGTTTCTTTGCTAGGGAAAGATTCTCATCTGCTATTATTGGAAATGGCAGCTTATTATCTAGAATTTAATTATAAGTTCAAACCAAGCATAGTACTGAAGAATCTAAAAACCGCACTAATTGCAGATCCGTGTGGCAGTCATGGGATGATAGGATAAGTATTATTAAAACTATAAAGTAAAATACCTGGGCAACAAGTAGAACGATCACCAGACTTCATTTTGCACAGTTCAATGATATCGTTAGCCCAAGCACGGTGTGACTGTGCCGTGTCACAGCTCAAGCCAATGAGTTTTACATTCCTCTTTTTGAATTCTGGCACTAGTTGGACTAGCCTAGCAAGTTCCGTGGTGCAAACCGGAGTAAAATCTCGTGGATGTGAGAACAGTATTGCCCAGCTGCTGCAAATTCGAGTCTTTAAAAATTAAAAGTTAATATCAGTTGTTTGAAACTAACTTTAAATCCTTCTATATAATGAATATCACTAGTAAAAGATGAACCAGAGAAAAGCCAACTGACTCTAGAAAACTGTTTATTAGCAGATCTACTCAGTTTTCGTATAGTTCTGCGAAATATGTTTCTGAAATAATATATAAGATATAAAGATATTGTAAGACTACCGTGACATGAGAATTTTAGCCCAATACTAAATCAAGAAAAAGTAAATCTGATAGATAAAATTCCATATGTATATAATTTTCTTTTTAGTTGAATATATATGTGATGTATGTATAATTTTCACATATGTGCTTTGCATTTGTGATATTAAACTTGGAATGAGACATACTCTTTGCCAATCCAATCGTGGAAACTTGAAATGTAGCCTTCGCTAGTCTCAGCTTGGAAATCGGGAAACTTGTCGCCTAACAGGATTCCTTTTGACATTTCGAACTCAAATACATTTTACGAGTTATATAAACATAATCCGTGGCAGGTAGTACATGAAGTAAGCTGCTATGGTGTGAAACACCCTTCTATCATGATATACAATCTACGCATAGACGGTTAAATAAATATCATCAAGACAGTTTGGAATCAGTGTACTTGATATTTAACTCACCATAAAGAAAAAAGAATATAGTAAAAGTATACCGCAAGTACTTCTAGCACCTCAAATATATTCCGAATACCTAGAAAGCTCTGAATGCATTGCAACTATCCTTATCTTTAACAAGTTAGATTGAAAAATGTCTATTTTTTGCTGGAAAAAAAAACATAAAAAAGTTTGGAACAACGATAAAATATGTGGAAAAAGTAATGTAAAAAGAAGAACGAGTAGGAAATGGGTTAAACTTTCAACATTTTACAACGAAGCAATGAAACTGCGCAACCGACGCCCGACTTTACAGAAAATCAAACTATCAAACATACAAACCCTATTACACATGCAATTTTACAACATAGTAAACGTACATAAATAGGTGGACGGAGAATTTCCAAACTGCCTAAAGTTTTGAAAATTTATAAGGCCATTTGACCCAATTTAATATGGAATATTTTTCACGCATATTCTCTTACTTTTTAAAACTGTTCCTTTAAAAAAAAAAAAAAGAAAGACCAAAAAAAACTTAAACATACAAACTTTTGATGCTACTGAAGTATTTGCATTTTGAAATAAGGGTTATTTACCCAAAGACCTACTCAATAATAAATGAAAGTAACAGACAGGTTTAACATGAATCCGATATGTATTTTGCAGTCCAATATTTTATTTCCGAGGTTACTATAAAAAATACAATAACTTACCGAGGAGTCAGTGGAAGACCAACAATAAAAGTGCCCATATGTTCCCTCAGAAAATGTTAAACAATACGAGGTGATTGGTATGTAGAAAGACAAAACCAAATTGTTCAACAGACTCTCAGGGATCTAAGAAGAATGACATCTGTGCGTTTATGACAAACTGTTTACAAGATGAATTGATAACCAATCCTAATGGATGATTTCATAATGCATCGGAAAGCAAAAACCAAAAAGAAAATGAAAATCATTCCCAAAAATATGGTAAAAAATTTAATACTTCTACCAACTGCACAACTTAAGTAAAAAATCACGTGTACCTGCGTGGCCTAAGTAAAAATAATTAAAACCAATTACCTATGGTTTCTTCGTACAACGAAAAAACAGCTTACTTTTTAGTATAAATGCATCGCAGACTATTACAATTATAAAAAATTACATCAGAAATTGTTGCAGTAATAAAAAAATAAAATAATTCATTTCAATTTTCAGCAAAAAACTATCGTTTCCGGACGAAAATTGAAAAGCAAATTTGATTATACCTACAAAACTTCCATTTATCCCGATAGTCATTCAACATAAAACCGAAGAAAATCGTAAAAGAAGAAAACATCTCATCTTTTTCAAAAATATCAATCTAAATCCATATCATCTGTGATACTGCTGTTGTGCGCAACATCCGAGGAGAATACTTCGCTTGCCAATTTGCCTTTAGATGTACCAACCAAGCATTCAGTTTCATTGTTAAATGGTAAGCAAAGGATTTCTTCTGAATCGATTTCAAATTCTTCAGTTGCTCCCGTATCATTCTCTGGTGTTTTCAGCAAACCTGAAATAATGTACATATTATATGGGAGCAATTCTCGCTTCAAAGACAGAGAAAAAAGAATATACCAAAGAACTGCCTGCCTCTACACAGGTTTAAACAAGTCTCCAGAGTTATTAAATTGAAACGGAGCAACTACTTCACGGCAAAGAAAACAATCTTTTCAGATGTTCAAAAATCATTCCCAAAATAATTAATCGCACTTCCTCAAAAGGAAACTAAATTCGATTCTGGCAGCTTTCCATTAAAATTGTTTCATACAAGCAAATTTTTAACCAAATTTAAATAAAGCTTTAATAAAATAAATATGTATACCTTTGATTACATTTCCCAGAAAGCCACCTCGAGCTGTTTGTGGCTGCGGCACACCCAAATATATCTGACCTATCCTGTCCAAAAAGTGTTTATACTCCGGATCACGATTGATTTCACTTTCATACTGCTCCACGAGCACTGTGTAGTAGGTTACCTAAAAATCAGAATTACATATGTTCTATTAAACTCATGAAAAAAAGTGATAAAAGATTAAAGTGAGCTATTACTCTTTTCCATTTTTTTTGCGTACCTTCAAAGAAAGGCCACACAATAAAATGCACTTCCATTCTCAACCTTTCGCGAAATGAAAATTTTTCGCATAAAATTATTTCAAGTATTTAAGTCTCCTCCATCTTACATCTGCAAATGTTGAGACCAGAAAGAAAGTTTTGTATAAAATACCTCCTTATTTGCAATGCATATTATCGCAAAATGTAAAAAGTTGAGTAATGGGAATGGATAGGGGAATCCACTTCCAATATCAGGATGCATATCGCAATAAACTTGTAACAATTTTAAGGCGCTCTTTGGTTTCCGATCGCATAGCATCTACAACACAGATATTAAACAAAATCCTTTTTAAATAGAAGACATTAATGTCTTTCAGAATACTTTCAATGTATTATCATGGATTTCTCAAAACATCTTCAGTTTTCATTTGATGGAATAATTGGATTCCATAATCTGTTTAAAAGATATTAATGCAACTAAACCTGCAAAACAGCTTGTGCTATAAACAAGTCTTTTTCTGTAGTGTACCCGTATTTTAGTTGGTATTCAATAAGGAACACTGCAAACATCTGAAATCGAAATCTTCGGGTTATATGCGTTAAGGTAAAATTAAAAAAAGTAAATTTGCTACTTGGCATTAGTTATGGAGACAAAATGTCCAAATTTATCCAGCATAACTGCAAATTTCATTATCAAACAGAAAAAATTAATTGCCCCAAATTGGTTCTGACAGGAAACAAGAATGAAGAACATGACAAACCGCACTTCTGGGTTATCAGAATACATAAAATGATTTCTAGCATTGATATAATTTCCTTCATGCCACAACGATTTCGCAACACGACTAAAACATTTTTTATTTCCTTTCACCGCAGGAATGAAAAGTTGAAAACACAAGTCGAGTAATTCCCGAAGTTTCCGGAAATTTTCGAAATGATTAGTTTCTGAGCTAACTTATTCTTTCATTGCCAGATACAGTAAAGATTACTAACAGATGCAATCCAGGATGCCCTCGCCGTCGATAACGCTTCTTGTCACCTACAGCCATAGTCCATTTGATACCTAATGATATGTATCGTAATCTTCGATCTTCCGGCTCCGAACTGGTTTCCAAATCTTTTTCCAGTTGAGCAGGCAAAAGGTTAAGCAACTGAAAAGTAACGGAGTGTCTATTTAAGAACACATAGCAGTGTTCCTACAGCCCATACCAAAATACTCTCCAGCTTCTTAATCAATATCTCAAATATCGATCATTTCCAGTCAGAAGGATTCATATTTTTACAGCATTATTTAAAATTAGAACTCAAAAACAGAAAGTCTGCAGTCTAAGGGAGTGACTGCGACGCATATTTTATATTCTTAAACAAAATTTTTACATGTTACACGTCTTGAAATAATTTAGACTTGTTAGATTGCCCTTTTTGTATTCATCAAGAAAAAATAACGAAAAAGAATAAGTAAACCAACTTCCTCAAAACGATCTAAAATAACCGAAGAGACAGGCGTTTTTGACTTCTCCAATGCTTCCAGAAGTAGCTCCGCAAGATCGATTGCACTTGCTGCTTCCTTTGCTGCAATATATGAAATAAGGTATGAGAAACAACAGCAATAGCAGAAAAAAATAAGCATGAATGAAATTACTTCTCAATCTATTAGTACTAACAGCAAAAAAATTATGAATGATCCCATTTGATCTTGCACGTGTTCACAATAGATGAATCTTCAGTAATTTTGAATTCGTTTGATGGAAAAACAAATTTTAATGAATCACACCTTATGCTAAGACACCAACCAACCTGCTAAAAGACGCAGTATTCCACTATAGAGCATATCTTGTAAATCCTGCCATTTTCCTTGACTAGACATCCGGTTGTACAATGTACGATAAATTTGATGTGCCTCATAATAATTGCCATTTTCAAAGCACAATTCCAATTTCCTTTCGACCCGAGACATCGTAATATTTACCACTGACTGCAACCCCAAAAAGTCAGTACCACCGCCACACTCTTCACAGAACTTCGATTCTAAAACGATATTTTGGAATAAGAATGCAATACATTACAAAATGAACGATTTTTAACCCTCAAACCATTTTGTCCTAATGATGATGCTTTCGTGAAAACTTAATAAACCGCTTCCTCGACCTGGAAGCATAAGACACCAAGCAGTACTGAAACTGTGAGGACCCGCCTAGACTTTACCAAGTTTAAAACAAGACCAATCATACCATGCACTCGTCCTACCCTTTAAATACCACAACTCCGCCCGAGATATCTGCGCTGCAAATTATTTGATGAATCTTGACCTTTCCATAACAGCAACAGTAACCACGCTAAATGCGCAATCGACAAGCAAAATTACAAATGGCAATTCGTATTCCATGTAAAACGAAAGGGTGTTAAAACATTCATGATCATTTTATTCACCAAAAAATATTCCAATTAAGTCCCGAAACATACTTCATCTTTATCAGTCAATAATAACAATACATTTCGCACAGGAACTACCAAAAATTAGGGCATAAATATAACCGCAAATAGCGCAAAAAAAGCTTTTATAGTCATCTCGAAATGACCCACCCATCATTGCAATTCATAAAATTCTAAAAGCCTTTGTATTTGTTTTCAGTTATCTTCAATAATTTTCTTCCTTATTCTTCTAACCAAGAAAACTAAACATCGTGGCAGGAAAACAGCTTTAGAATATTAAACGACACCAGAAAAAGTGTAGTAAGGTCCAGCCGAAATGGTACAACAATTATGAGTTAACTGCTACTGAAAGTACCATTGCACTTAACAATACAACAAAACAACACGAAACTTTCGGGTTAGGTACATTTTAGTATGATCGGCCACCCCAACCGGCATGACCTGAATTTCCAGAAGAGCCACCCCACTGCTGTCCATTACCACCACTTCCTTGCCAACCACCTTGTCCACCACCACTGCCACCGCTCCAACCTATAAACAAATGATAGCAAGTAACCATTTGAGCATTTAAAGGCTTCTAATTAACTCCGGGAAGAGACCCTCCCTGAACCATAAAGACGCACCTGAGGATGCAGACTGTGAACCGTTCCAAGCACCTTGAGCAGCAGCGCCCCAGCTGCCTGGAGCATCACCACTTGGACCCCATCCTAAAATTGCCTCAGTAAGTGCTCCATAAATTTGAATCAAGGAAAACCGGAAGAAATTCCGCAGAAATGAACAGGGCTTCCTAGTTAAATTAAAAAAACAAACCTCCAGCCGAAGTGCCATACCCTCCGTAGCCTCCACCATAACCGCCACCACCTATAAAAACACTATAATGAAATAAAAGAGTACAACTTTACAAGCAGACCTACACAAATTTTTGTCGATACAAGCAGCAGACCTACACAAATTTTTAGCTAATGAGATTCTAGAACATAACTTCTAAATTAAATATTGACGTTACCTCCAGAAGGAGGTCCCCACTGACCGCTTGGTGGGCCGCCTGGACCACCCCATGCTCCACCATAACCTCCTGGTCCACCACCATATCGATCAGGTCTCATCGTACCTCGTGACCGACCCATTCTCTCCGTGCGTTCTCGATCTAGCTGCTGAGCCTGCAGTAAGTTATCTGTCAAAAATTAAGATTTCTAGAAAAAATAATCTTAGATAAGCAAAAAAAAAAAAAGAAAAAAAAACTCAACCTTTGCCATTTCTTCTTTACTCAAAGCTTTCTTTACATCGCAACGATAATTATGAATTTGATGACTTTTCTGCAACACACATTTATCTACCGGATCATAGTCATCGAAAGAGATGAAAGCGAATCCTCGTGGTTTTCCAGTATTTTTATCAGCTATAATTTCTACCTGCAATATCGACACCGAAAGAAATGTAATAGAAAAAAAAACCATTCACCTCCATTTCAGCTACAATAAACCATACAAACACAATGAAATAAACAGAAAGCATCAGTAATAGTTCACTACTTCAATTCTTTAACTAAATTTTCCTTTTTTCTATTTATTCACCGTTTTCTTGTTAGCAACAATTTCTTCTGCATCTTCAAGATTACTTTATTAGCGCTACCCAAACGTTAACAACCAGTGAGATGTTAATGATTTGCTTTGTTCTCATTCATTAAGGACAACACAATCTTTTTTTACAAAATTAAGAAAGACTAAAAACTGAACGGACAAAATTACTACCTTCAGGACTTTACCAAACTGACTAAAGTAGTCCTCAAACATTTGCTCGGTGTGCTCTTCACGCACACCCGAAACATATAGTCGTTTAGAGGAAACATTTGCTTCGCTACGAGCAGACTGATCACGTGGCACAGCTCTCTTTGGATCTACTGTTTTCCCATCAATCACGTGTGGTCTAGCAGCCATTGCAGCATCGACCTAAAAACAAATTTTTATTTCTGGTAGGATATGTTCCTTCTAAATGTCCATACATTTTAATTGCGAATTAACATGAAGAGCTGAATGATTTTAAATAACTTAATTTTACAATACGAAAGAAAAAAATTTGAATCCTTAATGCTAAAAAAAAAAAAAAAACTCGCCTCCGATTGCTTGGAAAAGCTAACAAATCCAAAGCCTCGCGAACGTTTTGTTGCTGGATCTCTCATCACAATACAATCCACTAACTCACCCCACTGTGAGTAAAATTCTTTGAGTGCCTCGTCTGTTGTTGTTGCTGACAAACCACCAATAAACATCTTTCGAAACTGTTCTGGTTCAAGTCCATCGCCCTAAATAATGTAGACAGTACTAAAAAAAAAAAAAAGAAAAAAAGTGCATTCGACGAACCTCGCAGCACCCAGAAGAATAAAGAGACAATGATGCCTCAGAAACAAGAAGCACAGGATGGGTACATGTAGCTTCTGTTTTAATCGTTCAACTTATTTGAACTCCAACTTTAAAAAGCATAACCCTCATTATCCTCAGGTCTGAGTTCATTAAGACGTTTTTCGATTGCTTCACAGCAAAACGAGTATCACAGATAGCCATCGGTGGCAAGAGCGCGATAAAGGGGGATTACATCTCACCTTAGTGGACGTACCTTACCTGTTGTTGCTTGTACCTTTAACTCTCCTCCCGATGAACAAAACTAAAGTAAAGCCTTACACCATCTTCAGTCTTCACCATCGTTCTCTTTGTTTCTAAGTCTCGACAGTAGTGATAGTAGAGGTGGTAGTAGTAGTAGTAGTAGTAGTAGTGTACTCCCTCTTTGATCACGTAAAGTACATACACTGGTTGTACCAAATGACGTATATATAGGCTGATCTCTCACAAAATACTGTATGTCACTGATAACTGATCTCACAGCAATATCTAAAGGTATATAATACCAATCAATACATGAGACCAAACAAATCGTAACGCTTTGTTAAGTATTCAGAAGTACTACAACTCACCAACTTTCAAACATGATGTGAATTTCATATTCATGACAAAATGAGAAAGAAAAAACTGCCCCAAAACCTAACCCTTCCTTACCTGATTTGGACCTAACATTAAAACTGAACGACAACACCAACCCAGAAAATTTCCAGTCATCAATCAAACAATTCCTGACACTTCTTCCCCAGTAAGCGGAACAAGCACATCCACTCCTCCCTTTCATCTTTAATGCCCACACCAACAATTTCAAAACCAACCTTGCTTTCTTCGGCGTGACGTATGTTGCGCAGATATCACCTTAATTCAAATGCACAGCTCCTATAAAAAATTAGGTATGAAAATCTACTGATTATCAAAGCCAGACCACCCGGTTTAAGATGATGCAAATCTCTATTCTACAGCAGTACAATGCTCAAGTAACTATGACTGAAGCAACGACGGCTACTTTACCTATGCAAAAAGGGAATTACAAATCAATCAACCCAAACTAAGTATATACTTCCTGAATCCATATCACCACTAAATCCGAAAATAAATAATGACTGATCTAAAACTGCTAAACCGACAAAAACGACAAACACAAAAATCTCGTTGAAGTGTTTATACTACACAATGCTTCACATTGGATAAAAGAGCAACCGAAATAACAATTACAATGATAAAAAATTTGAGACAGAGACAATGTCAAAACGCTGAAACTACAAAGAGTGTAAATGTTGCACTGAGTGAATTTCAGCGAACAAAAAAAAAAAAAAAAAAAAAAAAAAGAAGAAAAAAAGTGGTCATACATTTTTGAAGGAATTTCTAAGTCTACAAATATTACATAAAATAATCCGAAAACGTATGCAACTGTCATTAAATTAAGGGGAAGTATACCATACTTTTCCCAACATCTCAACATTTTCCTACTTTTTCCAGGAGAAGAAGGAGGCACAGCAAAGTTAAAATACAGTAAAGTTGAAAAAACCGAAGTACAGAGGTTGAAAAGGTTTAAAATCTGTATTTTAGAGCCACCCACTGAGATCGTTGGAAAAACCACAAAAACAAAAGTATCAGCAGCAAATAGAGGTTTACTGCATATTCGTTCAAGTTCGATTCTCAATAACCTCGACCTCCCCAACCACCGCCGCCACTCTGTCCACCTGAACCACCCCACGACTGTGCAGCACCTTGTCCACCAGTACCCCAACCTCCTTGGCCACCACCTTGTCCCCATCCAGCACCTGCAACAATGAAACACATAAACACTGTAGCACAGTTTTTTTTGAAAAACTGAGTCTGTCTTCACAGCAAACTACATTAATCACAGGAAGGAGATATGACAGAGAATAACTTAAAAACAGTAATACCACATGGAACAAGTAAAGTCACTTTTAGCTAGTTCTAAAAAATAAAATAATCTGGGATTAATTTCCCCACCTGCACCGCCGGATGGTGCGCCCCATCCACCCTGCGACGGTGGACCTCCCCAACCACCACTGCCTTCTCCGCCCCATCCCCCTGAAATTTTAAATTTAAAACTTGATGAAAAAGCTTCGAGCAGAAAAACCATCATTCTCTCAGGAATTAAAACAAATAATTTCCAATCATTCAAATGTGGCAAGAGACCTATGAGACCTTTTAGTTGGAAGGAAGAGAAAAAACCGACAATAAACCATGATTTCAAAAACTAAACCAGTATAGGGAACAGTTAATTTTATAAAAGCCTTATGCATCAAAAAGATGTCGTATCTAGCGTTCTGAGGCCCATCAAGCGTTGCTCTTTACTAAAGGGGGAAAGTGGTATTTTTTAAAAAATGAACTGATAATACACAGAACTCACGACCACCACCGGGTGCACCACCGTAGCCACCACCATAACCTCCTCCATAGCCACCTCCTATAAAGCAGAACTTGAGCGAACTGTTCTAGTGATAAGAAATAAGCTATATTTCTGCCACATTCAAAAAGTAACTAATAAAAATACCGAAATTAATAAAAACACTTGAGAAGCACATTACCTGACGGTCCCCACTGACCGCCGCCACCCGCTCCATAACCACCCGGACCACCTGGACCAGCGCCCCACGGTTGTCCACCATAACCACCTCTGTCTCCGCCAGGACCCCAGCCACCACCTCCACGCCCCATTGGCGGCCCTCGCGATCGTGCTCCTCGATCCATTCGTTCACGTTCCTGTTGTTGAACCTGTACACATATTTTAGTCCCAAAATCCAACCCAGTAATATCAGGGGCTAATCCGACGACCACTAAGACGAGTCAAATGCACAAACGGTGCTACTAAGATTTTAACAAAGCGATACATTAAGGTATTAAATTTTACTTCACTCCCAATATGTTACGGAGATATACTGATTTCAGTCTATTTACGACGACGAGTAGAGCGCTCAACAAAGTTTTGAAAAAAGTACTATTAAGATATGGCTATCAAATGACAATCATAAAACTAAGCAATGTCCAAATTCCAAAATCAAACATACCTTTGCCATTTCCTCTTTACTCAGAGCCTTTTTTACATCACAACGATAGTTGTTAATCATATGGCTTTTGATTAAAACACATTTGTCGACAGCATCATAGTCATCAAATGTTATGAAAGCAAATCCTCGCGGTTTACCAGTGTTTTTATCCGCAATTATTTCACACTGTAATACTACAAAAATTGTTACCTGCATTCTACTTTTCAGCTTGCAATTATTGTCACTGAAGTTTATAACAACTTAGACTAAGAAATTTCTGCTTTGCATTGAGTCTGTTAATAAAAGTTGATGAAAATAAAGAAATTCGCAAATATTAAATGGATCACACTTTTTGGATTGACTATGACCAAGTCCATTATAACCGTTACAAAATCTCTAAAACAGCCACTTCCCTACTTACACTAAAACCTCCGTAAGAAATGGTTAAATCATAATGACGAATTGAGAATGGAGATCAAACAAATGATATTAAAAGTATGAGTTACTTCAAATTAATCACTATTAAAGAAATATTGCTCATGTGGTAACTAGTTTTGAAAGGAAAAAACCTTCAAAATATTGCCATATTTTCCAAAATGTTCCTTGAACATATCTTCCGTGTGTTCTTCCCTCACGCCAGATACATAAAGTCTCTTAGAAGAGATATTCGCTTCACTTCGTTGTGACTGTTCACGTGGAACTGCTCGTTTAGGATCGACAGTTTTACCGTCAATGATATGTGGTCGGTTAGCCATTGCCGCATCTACCTGTAATCTACTTTACTCAGTGCATAATAATGCAAATAACTAATAAACGAATCAAATCAATTCTCCTAAGTACGCTGTAGTTACTTTTTCTACAACTTTTAAATTTTCTCGCTGAAAATCCAACGTAAGCTCAACACTTAGAACTACAACAAACCCATTCGGCTTATATTTTCTTCCGCTTCTTCAATTCGAAAAGAATTTTTAATAAGAACTTATAATTAACTGACCAACAAACACTAGAATGTTAGAACTGATCACGGTTATAACCAAACTATACATACTAGTCAACCTGCAGAAACGTAATCAATTACTTAAACTCTGAGATTTTCTATTTTTGATCTTCAGTATGATGCAACCTTCTTAAATCCTCAAAAAAAAAAAGGTAAAAAATAAAAGTATCTGAATATTTTTGTTCTTCACTATGCTGTAAACTGTTCACATCTTCGAAAACATAACTGCACCATACCTCAGATTGCTTCGAGAAGCTGACAAATCCGAAGCCACGTGATCGTTTCGTTGCTGGGTCACGCATGACAACACAGTCCACCAATGTACCCCATTTCGAGTAAAATTCTTTGAGTGTTTCATCGGTGGTAGAGCTTGTAAGCCCACCAATAAACATCTTTCGATACTGTTCTGGTTCAAGGTTTCCACCGGCCGCATCCTTAACGGAATCCGCTGAATCGACCCTTACTTTATAAAATTAAAACAATCGGCAAATAATTCCGTATTCGTTTTCCGGATCATGTCAAAACTTCGAAATCTTTTGCGTATTCTCCAAAAAATAATCACTTTCCCCAAATAGAAAACGATAAATTTTACCAGCGGAGGTGGTACGAATCACTACGCCGATACTAACGTGGCATGGGATTCGCAGAAATTATTCAAAAAAAAGAGTGAAAATAGGGTGCTTAGAAGCTACCTGATCTTATTGTACTTTTACCTGGTTAAGCAGTGAACTTACTCTTATCCTGAATTTTGATTAATCCTGGAGACTTATCCTGAGTCTTGTTTAATCCTGGATCTTAGGGTAGCTTAAAAAATAATATGAACACACTCCTTGATAGATGCCTGCCTGCTGCTTCATAGCTCTGCTTCTCTCCATGTTAACTGCCTGTTTGCTTTACTTGGCCTCATCAAGCCAAATTAGTAATAATAAGTAAACATGTAAACAACGAAAAGGTCAATAAGATACGCGAGAAAAATGGAAAGGCTAGAAAGTAAATGCTAAATTAGTAAAAGCCTTACTCCGTTTTCTTCAGTCTTCACCATCGTGTCTGTGTCTGTTTTGTGTCACTCTCTTAACAGTGTCTCTCTGATAGTGATTAGGTGAAGTTATCGAGATCCCCTCACAACAAGTCAGTAGTAGAAGTACAACAATGTCTCTCTCAATGAGTCCTGATTCTTGCCTGAGTGCCTGCCTGATACTGATCCTGATTCTTATACCGATAGATAGAGCTTTCTTTTCTCAACTTAGCTGGCTGGCACACCCACTGGCTTAACACAATCTACAATGTGAAAACAGTCTTCATTCAACACAAATTCATGTCAAGAGAAGGAGTCTTGATAAAAACATTACCTTTCAACCGAACTTACTCCTCTCAGCTTCCAGTCTTAATCTTACTAAGTATTCAGGCAAAAAATAAGAAGTTACAGTAGCGGAATCCGCCTCACAATTGCCTTATCACCAATTCGTCTGCATTTGAACCTACACACCGTAGTTGTTGTGTCATCTTCCACATGAGCCCCTCCACTCCTTCAACTCACACATCCCAACCACTCTCGACCACTGCCCACTACGACGTGTCTTCTCGTGTCCAATTCGTTACTTTCCAGATAATTAAATGACACTTAATTGATCTGGACGAAAATACCAGAATACCCTGTACTACCCACCCGACCGATCTCCCTCAAACTTGCTGCAAAGAAAAAAAAAAAAAACAAAGCCACAAGATCCCCTCTACCAACGTCACATTCCCTCAGGTAATCCTCCCTAAAATATCACTATCGATTGAATCCACGAGACGCTTATGACAACTTTACGTCTCAAAGCGCCATTTCGAAAAGAGGTGAAGACATGATGACTGACGTGATTTTCACGGCTGGATTTGTGAATGTGCCGCCTATTGTACACGCTGTGTAGTTCTTCAGAAATATTTTCTAGTCGTAGCTTGAATCTGAGAGAAGCTGGAGTTCGGATCCTTCAATAAGATGGTATTTACTGCAGGATTGAACATTTAAACTCGATAGTTTGAGTCACCGCAACCGTCAGGACATAGCTATATCCTGAGCTGGTTGATATGGAAGAGAGAGAATTTCGAGATGATTCCATTCAGGTGTGGAATTTTATTTCATCCTTTACTTGGGAAATGAAGATGTTCTCGAACTGTTATCTCTGTTGTTTCTGTGCTCCTTCCGCTAATAAAATGGGATTGTATCTTACACTTATCGCTATATCACTAAATGACAATGTACTGATAACACTGTTAAGTATGATAAGGAGCAGCGATATTTGTACGGATGAAATTAGCTAATTATTGGTAAATTTTTCTCTAAAATTGGACTTTTCATTTAGGAAACATCCTGTAGACGATTTTTACACCTGTATCGAACAGTATTCGATATGTATGTACTGATGTACCTGTACATTTGTAGTCACAGGATCATTTCTATCGTAGTGAAATTATGCAATAGAATGGTATC